>PQXL01000140.1:0-79136 GCA_004916875.1 Botrytis galanthina
ATAAATATAAATATAAATATAAATATCAAACTCCATCACATCAAAAACATCATCTCCATCATCTCAAGCCCTGGAGTCTCAGAGTCTAGATTCTGGATTCTTTCCCCTTCCCATGATCCCATCCCCTCAAAAGACCTATCTCATCTCTTAATAACCATGTATATATAGATTAATACCATGCGTATAATATAAAATAGAGTAAAGTAAAATGAAACAAAATAAAATAAATATTCACATTACCTCCTCCTCCTATCTCCTCCTCCTATCTCCTCCTCCTCTCTCCTCCTCCTCTCTCCTCCTCCTCCTTCCTCCTTCTTCCTCCTCTCTCCTCCTCTACTCCTCTCGTCTCTCTCTTCTGCCTACCAACTCCTTATTCATTATTCATCCCTAGAAGAAACACACACACACACACATATACATATATATACATACATACCACATACAAACCTACAATACATACCTAGTAAACATCACCACACTGTCGAAAATCAAAATCACTTATCCAACCAACCTACAATCAACCTACCAACTAAACAACTCATAAACAGAAAAACAAATGAATGAGCAGTTGCCTACTCTGTACAGTGTACAGTGTAAACGAAGGCAAAGTAAAATAAAAGTAAAATAAAAATAAAGTAAAATAAAAATAAAGTAAAATAAAATAAAACCCTATCCTATATCTCCCTCCCCTCCCCCCGATCTCCCATAATACCTCCCCTCCATAGTACTCCCCTCCATAGCCCCACCCACCCATCCGCAGCCTAGCTTATTCGTGGAGAAGGGGGATGAATCGTCATGAGAACGCGTACGATGTACGTACAGAATATCTGAAGGATTTGTTGTAGAGTGCGGGATAGATTTTATGTACCTATGGAGTATCGTAGAGGTAGTAGGTATGGTATGTACTCTGTATGTACTCTGTATGTACTCTGTATGTATGTATATATATATATATATATATGGGCGGATGGATGGATTGTTAGGTACTAGGTTAGAGCCTATGATGCTCAGAGGAAGGGGAAGGGAAGGGGAAGGGAAGATGGTTAACTCCGGGTGGATGGGTGGGATGTATTGTATATATGGAATAATTTGTTAATATAGAATGATTAGATAGATAGATAGATAGATATATAGATATATCATTATACACAGTACAGTAGATAGAGATGTCTAGACAAGTACTTATTATACATCAATATCAATATCAAAGATATTCATATAATTCGATATGCCTATCTAGTAGGTATACCTAGGTACCTAGTATACATTCATATCAATACATTCATACCAATACATTCATACCAATATATATATCCATATTCAGGATACAATATCTACCCTACCACAAATCCAGATTCAAAAGAAAAGGAATCCAATATTTGCTAGTCAAATTCCAAGCCACGATTTTGTGTTATATTATCCATTCATACCTATCCATTCATATCCATTACCTACCTACCTATCCACATGTTAATCATAACTGTGGCTGTGAATGAAATAGCCCCCCCCCAGCCAGGCGAGGCGAGCCAGGATAGAAGATCGGGTATGAAATTGGTTTCTTGGATGGATACCTACCTATTCCAAGGACTTTTGGACTCGACCACAATGCTTCGTAGAGTAATTGAGTATACCTAGTACTTTCCCGACTTGTATAATTTACAACTTATAACTTATATGGGATCATTTGAATATCTATTACACGTCACATTACGTCTACTCTGTAAACAAACATAAACATAAACATACATACCCATTCGAGTGACCCCAAAATGGTGCGAGGGAACCCTAGAAACCTTTATACCTGATGAAAAGCATGTGAGCGATGAACAATGAACGACAAGCAAAACCAAGGCCTACCTAGCTCGTATGATTCGTATGATTCGTTCTCCCGTATCCGTCCGTATATTACCTAGGTAAAGAGAGGAAGAGAGAGGCGAATGAGAAGAATAAGAAGAAAAAAACCTCCATATAGTAACACAACAGCATTGAACCCAAAAGAATAAGATAATAATCCCCCCTCCCCTCCCCTCCTATTGAGGCCTGCATTCCATTCCAGAACATTTTTCAATCTCTTCCCCGTATTTAAAAGGGAATGAAATACCTACCTATATCCACCATATTCGTGTTCATCAAAAGAAGGTGTCCGAATGTGTGTCTTGTCTTGGGCAACGAACGAACGAACGAATGGTTGTTGCTTAAGCTGTCCTAAAGTAAGTAGTAGGTCGCTAGCAGACTAGCTGGCTAGCTCACGGTAACAAGTTACAACTTACCACAAGCCAAACTTTCACTATTCATGCTGCTTCGATCGTGGAATCTGGTATCCACTGTCCACCTGTTCATTGTTCACTGTCCGCTGCTCAAAGCCTCAAATGGCCCAAGTCCTCACACTCTTCTTCGCCTTGGAACTTCCAAATCAAGTACCGGTAATCAATATCGAACAGGAAGAAGGGAACCTTGGAAAGGGAATGCTAGGTCGATATCTAGGTGTTAGAAAAAGAATTGGGGAATATCCATTTATCACTCCATTGAACCAATCACCCATCTAGGGATCTCGGACCCAAGACGTACGGAGTAGAACATCCCAAATCATTTTCAGGGGTAATCTTTGGACTGCTTGGAATCGTGGACTAACGTTGAACACTCGGACCACGATGCATCAGAATGATTACGAGATGCTTGTCACTTGCAGAAAAAATAAAATGGCAAATGACATCTAACTTGATTGAGACGAGTTGAATTTTCATAATTTATCGAGTAGGAGATTAGGATTGGATTGTTGGTAAACAATTCGATTGTTCAAGATGGAGATTGGCCACTGATGAATCGTAATGCTTTATCCGTTGAGTGTACATACATTGTCGTATGGGTATGAAAGAGGTCATGATAGCAAGAAGTATATATAGTTGAATGATGACCTGGTATATAAAATCTACAAACTCTGAAGCATTCAAGCGTTATAGAAAAGCTATTTATATGATTAGTACAAGACAAGAAGTATCAAATTGACGATAGAAGCTTCCTTTAAGAGCAGCTGAGTAAAGTTAAGATTCCTATGTCTATACTAGACGTTAGAAACTCCTGTGGTATGAAATACTAGGTAAGACTACCGGTTGGTACCCAAGGGATATCTATCGTAATCATCACTAAGAATCAATCTAAAACCACCAGGCCAGCGATCAATCCATTGAAACTCCTCATCCAAGATCCACTAGTGACTGATGTACCTACCTAGTATACACTTCAGCAGCCAGTCATGTTGTCATGTTGTGAACTTGTGTGGTGTAGTGCATCTTCCAAGAGTCGTTTCTGTGCCGAGCCCGTACGTCGTACTATGAAAAGGAAGAGATTCTCAAGCCATTCATTGGCATGATTGATGATTCTCAACAATCCTCGACTCTCCTCTCTCTTTTTTCTGCATCAACGTATGTACCTAAGTCACTATCTACTCACTTGTCATAATCGAGATAACAAGATAACAAGATAGCATAGGATCCAAAGCAGAAGATATTCATTTGATCGTGAGATTCAATAGTGGAAGACATGTGCTGTGAACTGTGTGCACTTTGCACTTTGCACTTTGCACTTTGCACTTTGAACAAGGTCAACAACAAGCTTTTCCATCATGTACTGGTCAGTTGTAACTGCATGTAGTATGTATGTAGGAGGTATGATTGTGATGTGCTGATATTCATCCACTTCTTCATTTCCGAGTATCCATAAAAAGTAGATTTGTACCTAGGTAGGTAAGGGTCGGAAAAGGGCCAGGAGGTATTTACACATTGTATTATTAGATATTAGATACATATTCACATTATATTATTAGATCTTAGATGGATATAGATATTGGATAGATATCATGAGAGATCACATTCGGATGAATAATGACCTAATGAAGGCTCAAGTGATGAGTAATATTACCTAAGAGAGACTAGCGTATAGATTCTTCCATATACCCGCGGCGCACCGACCCGTACCTGATAGCTTTTTACCAACCAAAGGAAGCTAAAACAAGCAAGAACTTTGGCCACATCGGGTAAGAGATAAACAGGATTAATCATACCAAGCTTCCCTCACAGCCAATCACATCTCCTCCAGCCTCTTCTAACTTTTGTAACCTTTTCACACTTCACTTGAATTCACTAGGAAGTTCAGGAACTCACGACTAAACAAGCCTCTCGTACTAGGATCCTCCCCTTTTTTTATTGCGGACGAGGGATCTTGACCACTTCCGGCCGCCCTTCCAACTTTCCTCCTTCCCTCAAATAGAATTTCATTTGATTGGATTTCATTTCCTACGCCTGTAACCTTTTTGAAGAAAAAGCCACCCACTTCTTTTTTTGAAACGGATTCCTTCTCTCTCTCTTTGAAAAAGTTCATATCGTCGTCTTCTTTCCAATTGCTGCTTTCTTCATTACTGTCGTTAAGATTCTATCACTCACTTACATTAATAATATTCGAATCGCACTCAACAGTCGGAAAACGAACAGAAGGATCTATCTACGTCTCCCCCATCGAAAGAAAGAAAGAAAGAGTAATTTCATCAACATCAAATCCAAAGGGTGAGTCGATTTCTTGCAAGCTTTCTGTCGTTCATCATCATCATCATCTCCTTCCTCTTGCATGAGTGAATGAATATACATACTCTTCAAGACATTTCGATCATCGATCATTACAATCATCAGTCAATCAATCAATCAATCAACCAACCAACCAATATCCATCCATCAATTCCTTCCTCCGTCACATCTCTCGTGTGTTTGATTGTTTGATTCCTTCCCTTCCTTCAACAAGTTGGTTCTTGCATTTACGACCCGCTTTCAAATTTCTTGGACCACCTTCTTCAGGAATTCTGATCACTAGCCACTTCATCTTCGTCCTTCATCCTCCATTAAACAATCTTCCAACTTCATCACACAATTATTCATCTTCGATCAACACTTTTTGCATTCTTCTTACAATAATTGAACTAACGATTGCAAAGTCACTGTAGAAGCTACTTCAAATCAATCATGTTCTCCAAGGCCCTTCTCCCGGCTCTCGCAGTCGTCAGCACTGTATCTGGTAAGTTTTCCAATATTCTCATCAACATATTCAGAGGTTGGATCCTGTGCATCAATGGGCATCAGGAGTTTGATCAATTCGATCTATGGTGGCTTGTGTAAACAGGAGAACGGCCAAAGGAGATGATATGAATACTAACCGGCATTTCTTCATTTAGCTGCTACAACCGCTTCCGTTTGCTCTCAAGCAACTGCCACCATCAATAGTGCTGCTGATGCCACCGCTTTGGCTGATTGCACAACCATCTCTGGTGATGTTGTCATCAGTACTAGCGCAGCCGGTGCCATTCAACTCAACGGACCTGAACGCATCGAAGGTAGCTTGATGGTCGAGAACAACGGAGCCATTACTTCCTTTGCAAGTACTTCTATTACCACCATCGACAAGACTTTCGGCTTGAGTAACTTGACTCTCTTGTCCACCCTTCAATTCTCCGTCCTTGACACCGTTGGAACAATCAACTGGGCTGCTCTTCCAGCTCTCCCAGCTCTCTCTTTCGCCAATTCCGTTAGCACTGCCAAGAGTGTCACCATTACCAACACCTTCTTGAGCACTCTCGATGGTATCAACTTGAACACCGTTGACACCTTGAACATCAACAACAACAACCGTCTCAAGACCTTCAGCACCCAAGTTGGAAATGTCACCACTCTTCTCAACATCGATTCCAACGGAAAGAACTTGGATGTCAGCTTCCCCAACTTGATCTGGGCCGCCAACATGACCTTCCGTAACGTCTCCAGTGTCAGCATTCCATCTTTGGCTGTTGTTAACGGATCCCTCGGTTTCTACGAGAACTACTTCACCAGTCTTAATGCACCAAACTTGACATCCGTCGGTAACACTGCTAACGGACAAGGTGGATTGGCTTTCGTTGCTAACCCATCCCTCGCCAACATCACCATCCCTATGCTCGAGACCGTTGGAGGTGCTTTCCAAATTGCCAACAACTCTGCTCTTGATGCTATCAACTTCCCCGAGTTGACTCAAGTTGGAGGTGCTATTGATTTCTCTGGAAACTTCACTACGTAAGTTCTTATATGATGGCAACTCACATTTTGAGAATTAGCTAACATAATTTTTCTAGCCCTGAACTACCAAAGCTTAACGACGTCAAGGGTGGTTTCAACATGCAATCCACCACCTCCATCGACTGCAGTGGATTCAAGTCTGAGCACGACAGCGGTAACATCCAAGGTACCTACACTTGCAAGACCACCGCCAATGCTCAATCCGGAACCGGAACCAGCTCTAGCTCTTCCTCAAGTGCCTCTGCTTCTTCTAGCAAGGGTGCTGCTGTCTCCTACGGTGTTAACGAGGCAGTCATGGGTGTCTCCGTTATCGGAGGTTTCTTGAGCATGTTGTTGTAAATCATTGGGACGTCGGCGTTTTTCCTTTAATTATCACATTAGACCTAATATGCCACGTTCTCTCTGTTTTACATGACTTTTCATAAGCTTTTGAGCGGTTTTCACCTTCATTAGGATCATTAGGGGCGTGTGCTTTGCATATCTATTGCTGTCAAGGTTGCTCAACTTGGGCACCTGTTGCATTGATGGTATACGAAAAATTCCATGAAGTTATTTAAGGGGAAGGGTGGGAAACATTAAGCTTTTGAGAAGAGAGAATCCGAAATTGTACATTTGAATATTGTTTCCCTGGAATTGAGAAGTGCAGAGAATAATAATGAATCTCTTTATTAAACCATAATACTATAATGTCTGTCTTTATTTGTTACATGCCCTTGTGTGTTCTCGACTGTGCCAAGTTTTGATGTGATTCAATGAATCGGTAATTGTAAGATCTACGGTAAAGTGTATCATGAAGTTGATTAGAATGCGGGTCGTCTCGATCCTTGAGTTGATTAGTGTGGGTCTTGAAATAAATGTCACTACTGTTGTATGTGTGTGGGTGTGTCATTGGAGGATATTGAGATTGATGATCTTGGTATATTGAGTCATTTGTCTTATGTTTCATATTTATATGTTTTATATTTTCTTCTTCGTTCTTTATTCTACTCTCTCCAGGGAGATTGGGAGAGGGAGTGGAGTGGATTGGAGTGGGTTGGATAGGGCTGGATTGATGGGTAGGGACTGGGGTAGGGATTGGGTGGGTGAGTGAGTGAGTGGGTGGGTGGTAGCTGCTGGGTGGTTGATGGTTGATATAGGTGGGTGGTGATGGAGAGTGGTGATGGAGAGTGGTGATGGAGAGTGGTGATGGAGAGTGGTGATGGAGAGTGGTGAAGAATGATTAGTAGGTACATAGGTAGTTGGGTGAGCTGAGCTGATCGGATTTAGTTCGATCTGATTTAGTCTGATCTGATCTAGTCTGATCTGATGTAGTCTGATGTAGTCTGGTTTGGTGTTCTGGTTTGGTGTTGGTCGGGTGTTGGTCGGGTGTGTTACATTGTTTTGAAAGGCGGGGGGGGAGAGAGGAGAGAGAGGAGAGAGAGGAGAGAGAGGAGAGAGGAAGAATGGTAAGAAGAATGGTAAGAAGAATGGTAAGAAGAATGGTAAGAAGAATGATGAGATATGCTGATCGATGAGCAGTAGGATTGAAAAGGTGAGTAGTGAATGGTGTGTGCTTCTGTCATTACTGTATAGAAGGAAAGGAGATGGATACCCAAGTAAAGCAGTTGTGGGTGTAGATAGATATACAGATATACAGATATACAGATATACAGATATACAGATATACAGATATACAGATATACAGATATACAGATATACAGATATATATACAGATATACAGATAAACGCATTTCCAATATATATTCCAGAATATATACACAATAATTCAATACCATATCAAGTAAAGTATGAAAGAAAGAAAGAAAGAAAGATAGTCAGATAAAATAAAGATAAAGGGACTTTGTAGTTAGGAGAATAGACTATGAGTGTAGAGTTTGTTGTGAGTGATGTGAGGTGAGGTGAGTGCTATGGGATGAGGTGAGATTATATTCAAAATGTATATACAAAATGCATACCTACCTACCTATCTACCTAGGTACCTAGGGATACGAAATACAGAATATAGAATATAGAATCTTAGATGGGTAATTCATCAGCCGATTGATTAATAAATACCTAGTATATAAATGTGCAGATAGGTAGATAGCTAGATAGGTAGACACATAGACAGGTAGGTAGGTGAGAAATTTACATATCTAGATACCTACCTAGTTGAATACCTAGTTAGATACCTAGTTAGATAGATTACATTACATTACATTATCCTGTATAACAAATACAATACAATACAACACAACAAGAAAGATAGAAAAAAAGAATGAAAGATCAAAATTGGAAGTTGGAAGACGAAAAATTATGACTTGAATCGAGATGTCAGTATGGGTTTTAATATGTCTATAATGCATGGGTAGATGGATCAATGGATGAATTTGCAGTAATCTACCTAGCTTAGAATGGATCTTGGGATTATAGTGATGCGCAGATCAAATAGATAAAGGGGATGGAGTGGGTAGAGGGAGAAAAGGATGAATGCGATGTAATATATAAGGGGGAAAGATGTATTCTAGTTTACTCTCTGGCAGATAGCTACCCACTCACCGTGTTACTATATGAGACGAGTGCGTATCTCTTGAAATTTTCTTTGAATTCTAACTCAAAAACATGCTCTAAAATCAATACAAAAGTGTGTGTATAAACGAAAATCAAAATTTGTAGTACATCTAGGAATATATCTACACAAAGATATCATCCCCTTAAAAGAATTGAAAAGGTAGCTAGCTTCCTCTACAATTTAGCCTTAGGTTGCTTAAGCATAGTATCTGCCACTATTCTCCTTTGAATCTTTCCTGTAGCTGTCTTTGGCATAACATCCGAAAAGTATACCTGCTTTGGCACCTTGAACTTGGCCACTTTATCCGCAACCCATTGCTTCAACTCTGAGGCAGTCAATTTTTGATCTGGCTTCAATACAATAGCAACACCAACATCTTGACCATACATTTCATCGGGTATAGCAAAGCTGACAGCTTCGGAAACAGCAGGGTGACGGGCTAGAACATTGTCTAGTTCGATAGGAGAGATCTTCTCGCCTCCTTTATTGATAAGTTCCTTAATGCGGCCAGTGATAAACACATATCTATCTTTATCCATTTTTCCTTGATCACCAGTTCTGAAAAATCCTTCTTTGGTAAATGACTCCTTGTTAGCTTTCTCATTATTGAGATAGCCTTTCGTGACATTCTCGCCGCGAATAGAAATTTCTCCTTCAGAACCAATTGGAACTTCCTTGCCCTCGCCATCGAGAATTCGTACTTCAACCCCTTGGCCAATTCCTACAGAACCAGGTTGACGTTTTCCCGGTGGAAGAGGATTGGATGTCATTTGATGGGACGCTTCTGTCATGGCGTAGGCTTCAAGAACAGGAGCATTGTATGTTTCTTCCAGGGCGTGGAAAGTGGTTGGAGAAAGAGGGGAAGAACATGATCGAATGAATCGAATGTTGGGCTTGGTTGTGGGTGGTGGATTCTTCAAGAGAATTTGATGGATGGTTGGAACAGCGGTATACCAATTTGCTTTGTGTGTAATGAAATCGGTCCAGAATTCGGAAGCAGAGAACTTAGGGGGGACGATGACAGAACCACCGGACATTAATGGAGCTAGGAAACCCGCTAAAAGTCCATGAACGTGAAATAAAGGCATAACGAGCATGGTACGATCCGCAGGAGTAAGCTTGTATGTAGCTTGTATGTTTTTCATGGTTGTAGTGAGGTTCCTGTGTGTCAATGGCACAGCCTTTGGTCTTCCTGTCGTTCCACTGGTATGTAAAACTAGAGCAACATCATCTGGCTGCGCCTGCTCAACCTTTTGATTTCCTTTCCCCTTCAGTTTTCCCTCATCCTTAACATCCAACACAACCTCACTGCCATTCCAGTAACATTCTGCAATAGCCGCGTTATATTTTCTTGCAGCCCTCACCGCAGGTCCATCTTTCTGAAACGAATCTTTGGGAACAAGAGCAACTGCTGAGCTCAAATCATCAATATAGAATTCGAATTCCTCTTGCTTGTATGCGGAGTTGAGAGGTGCAGCAATTCCTCTTTGCCATGATGCTGCTAAGAAGGCAATAATGAATTCATAGGTATTTGGTAGAGCAATTGATACTGCAGCTTGTGGTGTGACACCAAGCTTGGCGAGCTTCTTTTGAAATGAGGATATCTCGGCGGTGAGTTGTTTATAGGTAATGGTAAGAGGTTGCTTTCCTGGGACAATAATTGCTGTGGTAGTGTTGCCAGTGGAGAAGGAATTGGCGAGGGTAGCAGCAGACATCTTGGCCTGCGTGGGTTCGTAGACGATGGTTGGTTGAGACGACGATAATCGTTGTACTGTACAAGGTTTGAAATAGAGCCAAGATCAGAATGTAACTTGAAGAATCCGAAGAATTAACGAATAAGGTATAAAATTATTCAAATATCGTCCTTTGGGTTAAGTTAGGATGGAAGAGAAACTTGATTGTCACGTATGAGATTAATAAGAACCATTCCCAGACTTTCTAAGCTTTCCGAGCTCGCAAAGGTTCCGCGCCTCTCCTTAACTTCTTATCCACGGCGCCCTTCCCTTATCGGAAAGAAGCTCCTCGTCACCTGACTTTGGTGACATCTACTAGGTACAGCCTTATGCGCCAGGCTGTGGTTTCGCAAAGAACTGAAATTCAACATTTGACCGTCTCTCCATTTGACTACCTTTCTTTTGCATGGTTAATATATCAATATGTCTAATCCTCCCAATGCTACTCCTGCACGGAATGGGCTTTCTCTCTATGCAAACTTGTTAGACCCATCATCGAGTGATACGCCCGGCTCCATTACCAAAGCACCTGTTGTTTTCAATTCAGTGGAAGATGAAGCTTCTAAGAAACCCCAAATTGATGCTGGTATGATATGCATGCTTTGAAATCAATCTATGTTTCTGCACAGCTCACTCAATATTTGAATAGCTGCCCTGAGATTTCAGCCCACGAGGAGACCACAGCTTTCTCAAAAGCCAAAAGCGAAACCATCATTCCCAAAAGCCGCCATTGCCAGTCTAAATGCCAACGAACCAAGCAATGTAGCCGTCGCAAAGCCTGCCACATTAAATGCTACCAAACCTGCTTCCAAGAGCACCTTGGCCGATTGGGCCGCTGACGATGATGACGTGAATGGATTCTATGTTGGAGAGAAAAGGCAAAGAGGTGGAAGGAAACGAAGGAAGAAGAATAGGGAAGAGCAAGCCGTCGCGCAAGATTGGGACGATATTTACGACCCTTCACGACCAAACAACTACGAGGAATATAAGAACAGTGACGAGAAGGTTCGAGAGGTACGAGAGTGGAAGGATAGACTATATGCTCATAGAATGGCGCGGAAGACATCAAGCGACAGTGATGACGAGGAACCATATCGCCCAAAAATTGGTAGTAAGTGATCTCTTTTTATGCTTCTTTTTCTCATAGGACTAATGATTTTTAGACCAATTTGCCCCGCCTCCGAATTATTCATTTGCTCCACCCCCAATTGATTCTCCTCCTAAGAATCGTTCCAAGTCCCCACAAAGTGACTCTTATAGCCCTACTCTTGGGGCAGAATCTAATCCACCTCCTCCGCCTTCCAAAGATCAGCCATTACCTCCACCAGTACCATTAGCAGGGGCTATTTCCAGAGCACCAGTGCGATATAACCTACCGCCGGCGCCTAGTGATCTTCCAGCTTCGGAAGCGGAACTAGATAAAGCTCTTGCAGACGAAGTAGACGGGGAAGATGAGGGAGAAGCCGATGAGAATGCACCAAAATCACTTCGTCCGGGTCAAAAAGGGTTTGCAGAGCGTCTAATGTCTAAATATGGCTGGAGCAAAGGTTCGGGACTGGGGGCCGATGGTTCTGGTATGATTACACCTCTTCAGGTCAAACTTGACAAACGTAAAAAGAAGTCCGATGCAGAAGGCGGTGGGTTTCGAGATGCGGGGGGCAGAGGAAAGATCATTGGTGGTAAGAAGGTCGTTAAAGAGGAAGAAACGGGCAGATTCGGACCAATGTCAGAAGTCATAGTGCTGCGTGGAATGGTAGATAATATGGATTTAGATGAGGAAGTAGAAGGCTCGGGGGATGGGGGTCTGATGCAGGAAATCGGGGATGAATGTGGTGAAAAGGTATGTTCGATTGTGGCAATGGCTGAAAAACATCCCACTAACAAGCTTTAGTATGGACGGGTTGAACGAGTCTATATTGATAGGCAAAGCGCCCCAGCAAAAGTCTTCGTCAAATTCACTAATCAGTTGTCAGCTCTGAGGGTACGTAACTCGATTGCCACTCTTTTATTGACTGTAGCTAATCTAGACAGGCTGTTAATGCGCTCGAGGGGCGTATATTTAACGGGAATACCATATCAGCTTTGTTTTATGATACGGAAACTTTTGAGAAGGGTATCTATGAATAGATAATTAATTTTGTCCAGAAATCGATGATGTCCGCAGTACTGTTTTGTCTTGTTGTGCATTATTGCCTGATTGTTGCGCAAATATATCCATGGGTAGTCCCGTTGCATATCATCTCGGCTTCGATCTTATTTTTTCTCATCTTGCATATTCATTTATCGGAACAACATGGTTGCCCGGATAAGCGTCCTTGGCGATCAACCTCCAGCTGGTAAAATCACAAGTGATGTAACGTGGCTTCGGGACAAAATTTTGAAGAGAAGACCAATATCAACAACACCTTCGTCAATCTGCAGCTGAGCCCCGAGATTAGTCCTACTGCCCAATCGGAATTGTATTCTTATAGTCTCAATTTCTAGTTTGTTATGTTATCGAATGTTTTTTGATGTTGTTTTAGTATTTCGGTTAAATTATATGAAATATACTACCCCTTTAGAGTGCAAATCGAGAACATTAAGAATAGAAAATCAATATTTTGTTGTATGTGGAACAGACTAAAGAGGTAAACATAAAAATTTACTCAATTTTCAATGACTTCTCGATTTGATCGTAGTCTTAGCACCCCGGCGCCTCGTAATCATGATTGCTATCGTGTTCCACAGGTGTAGCAATTCCATAGCTAACATCCCAGCCTTTGTTACACTATATATCCCATGCAGCTTCTCCCCAAAGAGGTTGGGAGGATGAAAGGACAACCTCAAAAGTTGTATCCTTTTGATATATCTATTTCTACTATTCTCGAGTCGACATTTCTCCTTCACAAGTTCCATTGAAGAGCATTCTCTTGTTCGTCAACAATTCGCTGCTATCAAGCCTTAAAATTTCATATTCAATTGGTATTATTCATTTATCTAAAATGTCGAATTTCACAGGCACTTCAACCCTTTCCTCAGCGCCATCTTGTGCGTTATACCCTCGTTCACCTATGCTATCCGGGATTTCTGATCACACGCTGGGCGTAATTCTACCCACATTGGTTTACATCATTGGGAGTGTAGTCTTTTACATCGTCAATGAGCTTGAGTTGTTCAGCAGCTATCGCATCCACCCACCGAAGGAGGAACTGCATCGAAACCGCGTGTCAAAGTTGGACTGTCTTCTTGTTGTCATTCGTTATCATGTTATACAGATCGCAATAGGAATACTTCTCACCTACAACAACGGACCGGAGCTTGTGCAAATTGGAGATTGTGAAACATATCAGTGGGTGCGACGGGTCAGAAAGTGTCTCACGGTCATCCCTTGGGCATTGACACTGCTCGGTCTAGATACCCAAGGACTTGTGTCGAAATTCAGCAAAACACCTTTGCTGTCACATATTTCAGTGAACAGTCATGAGATATTATCAAGCCCAACCTTCACTGCCATGGAGTCGAACTTGGCGCGTGTCATAGTTTCTTTCGCGATTCCAGCGATACAGTTCTTCGTGTATCTCGCAGTTGTCGATACATGGATCTATTTTGCACATCGTCTCTGTCACATCAACAAAACTCTTTATCGTATGTACAGGATCTCTTTTTTGCAAATCCTTTCACTCGAACTTATCTAATCTTTTTAGGAATTGTACATGCTCAGCATCATCAACTCTATGTTCCTTATGCTTATGGGGCCGTGTATGCTCATTGGCTAGAAACTCTTTTTATGGATATATTGAGCTTTACCTTGGCAAACGCCATTTCAGGAATTTCAGTTCGTCAAGGAATGATTGTGACATCGCTAGCGACATTAAAGACCATTAGTGATCATTGCAATTTCGTATTTCCATGGGATCCTTTCGGGTACATTAATGGAAATAATGCAGCATTTCACGATTTGCATCATCAAAGTTGGGGTCTCAAGGTCAGTGAAATCTCGGGTCTTAAGACAACAATGTTTCTGGAGATACTAACACGAGTCTACCTAGTATAACTATTCTACATACACCGTATTCTGGGATAAATTCTTTGGGACTGAATGGACTGATACTACAGGGGCGGACATGCGTTACGCTCGAACTCGCGAGTTAGTTAAAGCTCGCAGGGAGATAGACGAGGTGACAATTGTGCACCCGAAATCGTCGTAGAGGAGATTTAGAATATCTACCTCCGGATATAAAGCATCCTGTGCCTCGGTGTCGGAAATATATATGGAGGGGTTACCTATTCTTTGTAGCCAATGTGCCCAGCAGTTCAGACTGCAATTTAATTTGAATTCGTCGGATTTTGAATCTTGGAGAACATTTCAGTCATTCTGATAAAGTTGTTATCTTAGATAGATAATAGTCAAAAGTATTTTAGTTTTGAAATTCAATACAATGGTTAGGATAATTTCAAAGTTCAATAGCTCCTGTTTTCTGGCCTGCACTCCGGACTACCGAAAACACTGCACACAATATTTATGACGTTTAGTAACTTGTATCTTAAACTCCTACTGATAGACCACTACACTCGTTTAATCGAGCACGGAAATATACCCGTCTTGTTTAGACATAGCGCGCTGGGTTATCACACCTAATTAGTTTTACCAATTGTGTGCCGCGTTTCCATCGTCGTGTCGGTTAATGACCCCTGATATTCGTAACCTGATATTCGTAAACAATATTCTTGAATGTGATGAGAAATGCAGCCACAAATAATTCTATACAGCTGAATCATACAGGTGCATACTATGAGCGCCACCATGGATTTTCTCTTGTCGATGTTACTTTAGTATGCATGGCTACAAATCGGGACAATGTTAAATGCACTTATCATGGTTGTGCTTTGAATACAGCCGGGCAAAAAAAGATTGCATGGATATAGCTCACTGAGTATTTCTGCTATAAAATAGTATTTCAGTTTGAGTCTCTTGGAGTCCCAACTACACCTCTCCAACGTTGAAGCTTTTCTCATATCGTTGGTACAGCTATCACTCAGAATGGATACTCCAATGGCCAATACCTCTTCATTCACCCCCACCTACACGGTGTCATCTCCTCACCTTTATCCTCGCCCGCCTATGTCCTCCCATATCTCAGACTTCCACCTTACCCTCCTACTTCCCGTTTTGACATACTGGCTCACTGCTCTCTTCTGGTCTATCATCTCATACTATGATATTTGGTCTAGCTACCGCATTCATACACCAGCCGAAATCGAAAGTCGTAACCGTGTCACAATCCCCCAAGTCTTGCGCTCTATTCTCGGACAGCAGCTATTCCAGACGGCATGGGGATTATTCTTAGGCTACTGTGTTCTTGGAACTGAAGAGATGGTAGGGTCAGAAGATTATGATATTGCTATGTGGACGGAGAGGGTTGTGAAAGGGTATTCCTGGATACAATGGAGCTTGAGGATGAGCATGATGGGCTTGGGATTGGATCTTGCGAACTCCAAAGGGTCTTTGCATCTTCCGGTCCGTGTTAATATCACTACGTCTGTAAGTTAACTCGCCCGGCTCTAGTATCTTCGACAAAGGCTAATGTGTGCAAAGGATGGAAGAATCATTGCATGGGAGATGGTAGTTGCGCAAGTGATATATTGGCTTCTTGCGCCCGCAGCTCGGTTCGCGATTTGCATCTTCATCAGCGACTCATGGCAATATTTTGGACATCGTGCCTTTCATGAAAATAGATGGCTGTACCGTATGTATCATAGTGTTATCTCCCCGCGATCTTTCTCAAATTGCTAATCCGTTCCGGCTCATCAGGAAATGTTCACTCCCTACACCACCGTGTTAATGCACCTTACGCATTCGCCGCCTTTTACAATACTCTTACCGAATCATTTATCATGGATACCTGTGGAATCAGCGTCGCGTTTTACTTTTCCGGACTTCACATGCGTGAAGCTTTGGTCTTCTCTATCGTCAGCGTGTTGAAAGGCGTCGATGATCACTGTGGATACAGGCTCCCATGGAACCCCATCCAATGGTTGGGCGAACAAGATACTTCGTTTCATGATATCCATCACCAGACTTGGGGTGCTACCGTAAGTTGCTGATTGTCTCCTGTAACTCCTTTGATGATGAATTGGGCTTAGACTTGGAAAATCAAAACTGACTATTGATTCAATGAGTAGACAAATTACTCGCAGGTTTACACAACATTCTGGGATCATGTTTTGGGAACGATATCTAGAAAGACCCCGGAGGAGATAGAGGAGCTTTACAAAAAGGGAAAAGAGAATGCGGAAAAGGCTAAAAAAGTCAATTGATTTTTACGAATAGAGAAGAATGATGCGGGAGCGGTTTAGAAAGCCGATTAGGGTGAGATTGTGGTTGAGGATTGAGGATGGAAAAAGTTGATGGCATGCAAACAAAGCCGATGGATGTTTGAGTGGGGTAGTTTCCTTGTGTCTAATTTATGGTGATATTTTATATTTCAAGACTTTTTGTAACAAATATGGGCCATGGAATACTTCTCTCTTGTATCATTCAGCTTGGTCTGTCAAAAGCAGAATAAAGGTCTCATTAATCATACCACTCTAATCTTGATTCCCCTCCAAGATATCGTCAGAATATTTGATTCGGTCGTTCAAATGCTTGTTCTTATCTTGTGTGCGCTGTGCGTGTCACAATAACTTGTAGCTGAAGTCGAATTTTGAAACTACTGGTATGCTACTAAATAGCTCAGTGCCTCCCCCCCAAAAAATGACGTATTGCGAAGAGCAAATTGTTTGGAATGAGGAAGCTTTAGTGAGACATGGCGTTGCCACATTCCCATCCGTGTTCTAATGGATTTTATGTTAGATTAAGGGTACATTTCACTAGTACACATGTTTTACCTGTCTCACTCTGTAACCTGTAGTATACTCGCACAAGTACCGACAGTGTGGATGTGAAGTACAACATTGCTTACACAACAGACGTATTTTTAATTAGATAGTGAAATTACATTTAAAACTTTTAGTGTTTCTCGAACAGAGCTAGAAATTCAAAGAAAACTTAGATACATGTATGCAACGAACAACGAAAACAAGCGACAGAGAGATGCGTATTGTATATAGATCGGGCTGGAGAGGAAACAAAATAGGAAATCTCCATTTAAAAAGCAAGTTGTTTGCCAGATTGATAATGCCAAACATTCACCAAAGAGAGTGGTTGTTATCTTCAGTCTATGCCAGGCTCACAGTTCTAACTTTCTACTCTTCTCGAAATAGATAGCCTCCAGTGAAGAACAGCTGTAGTATAATTAGCGAGATTCTCTGGAACAATTGAGAAGAAATGTACTTACACATGGAATCGCTCCAGTTAGTGAGAAAATACCCATAGCTAAAGTCATAGCCTTCCAGCCAAATTGTGTAATCAACGCACCAGCGAATACTGGACCAAATATGGTAGCGGCTGCCATGGAGCAATTGAAAAGAGCATATGCCTGAGCATAAGCTCCGCCAGGACCAAATTTTCCTGGATTTGCGATCTCAATTTCTCCAACTACTAGAGACAAATCTGCGGCAACAGGTGCTACGATAAGAATAAGAGTACACCCTAGAGATCCATGTTTAGTAAGCGAACATAAATCATTGTGAGAAGATAGGAGTTGAATGATTCATACCGCAGATAAACAATAAGATACACAAAAGAACCTTTTGCTCATCTGTATCATTATCGACAAGTCGTAGAAGCATTAATGGCACTGCTGTGAGAGTACATCCAGCAACAGCGATCCAACGGGGCCCTAGACGATCAGATAATGCACCGACAAGTGGACCTCCAAGTCCAGGGATAGCTATACACAAGAATATGAGACCAGCGGCAAGAGAACTCCAATGAAAGGTCTCTTTGACAAATAATGCGAGAACGCTGTCAAAAGTAGCGAGAATAGAAACGTTAACAAATATACCGTATATGGCGGCAACAACTCTCGGCGAACCGAGTAAGGTAATGACCGGTGGAAGGCTCCAACCTTTAGATTCTTGTTTTCTGTTTTGCTTTCTATTTGGAAGGAGAGCACTAGATTCGTCATAGTTAGGTATCCCAAATCCAGGAGGGGTAGAATTCGCGGTATTAGAAGACTGTTCCCAACTATCGATGCTCTCCGAGGTATTACTTTGAACCTCATGTTCTGCGGTAGAGGTTTGAAAGGTTCCGTTGCCTTCAACTGTTGGCACTTTGATACTCTTGCCGAGGTATTTTTCGGCTGTCCGTTTCTCTATCATAAACATACGCAGTATGATATCGACGACGATGAGTCCAGCAGCCATACCAAACACAGCCATATAGCCGGCCTTGTCATAAACAATACCTCCAAGCAGAGGGCTGATTATGAGACCAACACTGGAACATGACAAAGCTGTGCCCATCCATTGTCCAATGTTTTCACTTCCAACAGTGTCAACTAATAGAGCGAGTCCAACGGTGTATACGATTGCAGCCGAGAATCCTTGGAACATTCTGCTAACGACAAGAAGCCATGCCTTCTTTGCAAACCCAAATAGTAGAGTTGCAGCCGCGAGAATGAATAAGCCAGCAAAGTAGGTGATAGATCTATCGGCAGTATGGTCCGCGAGCCATCCGCAAATTGGAGATCCGACTACAATAGCGGCACCGAAGACCGCGAATATGAATGATGTCCACCATTGCACTATCTTCAATCAGCAAATGGTCAAGTCTCGAAGTTTCCTTACATACCTTCTTCTTCCGGCACGCCCGATCGTTCTTGTAGACTGAATGGAAGAACGGGGACTACCTATTCATTGTCAGTACAACTTGGTATAGATTTGGCCACTCATCTTGTAGCGTTATCTATATTAACGGTATAAACGATGAAACGGGGTGCTTACGACACCATAGAGGAAAGCATCCTAAGTTACGTTAGATATCAAAGACAGTACGGATCATCATTTGACAAGCTTACTGTGAATATGGCACAGCAAACTGTGGTAAGAATAAACCAGTCAGAGGATCGATATTCAAGAAGCCATGGAACCTTCTGAGGCTTTGAGCTTGCACTCTCGATATCGGCTGTCATCTTCAAAATTTTCCGGTTGTTTGATAATTTGATTCAGTATGAACAAAGACAGAGACAAGTTTTCGAATTCGAAAGTTGGCATCAATTTTTCACAAGTAGAAATAGACACGTATGCACTAAACTTACATCATCTTCTCTACCCTCAAACAGATCATATTTTATTGCCAGGCCAATCACCTTGGTTGCAGGCTCACGCCGAGGCTTCTGCCACTTAGCCCCCCCCTCCATTGTACTTTTTCAGCTTGCCCACTACTTCGGGTTGATGATTTAACGAAGTATATTAAAATGAGACACTTGTCATCACTAAGCGATATCTGGTGCAACCTTCTGATCCATTCGTATGGTCGGCGATAGAACCTATGGCTTGGTTAATGAATGATCGGCGGCTTCCAGGTTCGCTGGGTTAAATGCAGGCGAGATTTTCTGGGACTCGCATACGATGCAGCTCACAACACCAAATAAACACAGTAAGTACAACAGAAAGGGCCGATGTGCTACCATACTAGCTTTGTGCAACCAGTCGAGTGGCGTACATGAGCTGCTTGGCACAAGTGACCAATGTGGGAACGCCGACATATTCGATATACCATTTAGAGTATTGGTACAGTATCACAGTTTCTTGCTACCTATATACACAATCACAATTCCACGATTGTCGAATATCGCCCGTGAACATTACCTAAACGAAAGTACGCAAGGCATTAAGATGGGGGAACCAACGATCAACTCTGACATCACTTTCAAAGGATGGATGGGGCTTGACAAGAACGCTTTAACCGATGGGTTGAAGTTAGTTCCATTCGAGCCTAAGAAATGGGAAGAGACCGACATAGATGTCAAGATTACTCACTGCGGTCTCTGTGCAAGTGATTTGCATACTTTGCGAAGTGGATGGGTAAGAAATTCTATACCTTGTTTGATCTAGTCTGATATTTCTCGAGTAGTGGCCAACCAATTATCCTTGTTGTGCCGGCCATGAAATCGTTGGAGAAGTAACCCGTGTCGGGAAAGCAGTTGAGCGAAACATTACGTTGGTACATCCTATGAGCACGTGAAGTTACATCCATCTGACAGAGAACAGTATTGGTGATAGAGTGGGAATTGGCCCCATCATTTACGTTTGCGCCCAAAAAGATTGTACGGAGTGCAGCTCAGGTATGCCAAACTACTGTCCACGGAAAGTTGCTGCATACGAAGGGTTTCTCCCCGACGGTAGCAAGACTTTCGGTGGTTTTGCAAATTATTGTAGAGTTCCGGGCATTGCCGCCATTCGTATTCCTCAAGCGCTAAGTAGCGCTGTGGCAGCTCCATTGCTCTGCGCCGGTAGTACCACGTTCGGTCCACTAGTGGAACGTCAAGGAAAAGGAAAGAGAGTGGGAATAATTGGTGTTGGAGGTTTGGGTCATTTTGCTGTCATGTTCGCAAGGGCATTGGAGTTTGAGCATGTTGTTGCGATTTCACGACGAGAGAGCAAACGCGATGATGCCATCAAGCTGGGTGCACATAACTACATAGCTACCGAAGACGAGAAGGATTGGGCAGAGAAGTATGCAAAGTCACTTGATGTGATTGTTTGTACAGTATCATCTGCTGAGATGCCACTGAACAAATATCTGGGGTTGCTCAGGACGGGAGGACATTTCTGTCAAGTTGGTTTGCCAGACGACTCCCTGCCGGCGTTTGACATATTTGGACTGGTCGAACGAAAGATCTCGATTCATTTCAATGATATACTATCAATCAAGGGAACAGAAGACTTGTTAGAGTTTGTGTTGGGAGAAAACCTTCAGCCATTGGTTGAAGAACGAAACATGAGTGATATAAACAATGTTTTGAAGGAGATGGAAGCTGGAAAAGCGAGATATCGATATGTATTGGTTAATAATGATTGAAAGAACTCAAAGAGCAGGCTCGATTAGATGGAACAACTTTCAGCATAATTCGAAAATTCAGATCAATTGGACATTTGGAAAAGTTTCAATACGTGAAAAACGATCACTTGAAGGCGTGAAGTTGTAGTACCAGATTCACCGCCTTGTTCTGCCACTCAGTCAAGGTAAATCACGTGAATACAATAAAATCTCTCTGAGGTCGCAAACCACTACTTTCCAAATTTCCAAAGAATTCGGATCGATTGATAACTTCTCCAACCCACTTAAATCAAATCAAGCCAAGGGAAAAGAAAAGAAAAAGTTGATGACCGTCACTATGAGCACTGAAAACGAACAAAGCCTAGTTCCTTGCCTGAGCTCCCAATCCCTCAGCAGCTTCTTTGCACTTAATCAGAGCACCCGCAACAACAGCTCTCACGTTCCCCTGTTCAAGCGCTAGTACACCCCTGATCGTTGAACCACCTGGAGTGGTAATATTCTCCTTCACAGAAGCTGGATGTTCTCCTGCCAACACCAACGCTGCACATCCTTTCATGGACTGTGCTGCCATGAGCGTAGCATCCTTCCTCGTCAGACCGAGTGTAACAGCGCCATCAATCAATGCGTCGAGGATGATTGCAAAAAATGCAGGAGTCGACGCACCCAATGCTGTACAGGTATCGAAATTAGCAGCAGAGATATGTTTAACCTTGCCAATCGATTCAAATAGCCAATCGATTGCAAGTAGATGGTTGGCTGAAGTTGCCTCTGGGATTTCGATGACGGTGATAGACTCGCGGACAAAGGAGGCAGTATTTGGCATTGCCCGAGCAATTGTAGCAGGATAATAACTCTTACCCCCTACAGATCGGAGTACAGATTCAATATCCAGAATCGTAACACCCGCAAGTAGGCTAACGAGGACTTTGCCCTGTAATTGTGATCGGATAATGGTAGTAGCCAGACAACTTCGTAAGTCTCCGGGTTGGCAAGCTAATACTATTACGTCGGCTTCATGGAGAGGAGCGCGCTGGTCGCCATGATAGATTGCTACCTCTGTGTCGTAAGCTGCAAGGGAGAGTTCCAATCGTGCAGCAGAAGCAGCAGTGCGGACACAAGCCATGAATTTATTTGGTACATGGCGTTGGTTTGATACCGGACAAGCTGGGTTGGCTTTCTTGCTCTCTTCAATGTGCGTTAGTATCCCGCACAATAGAGCAGTTCCGAGGCTTCCTAAGAGGAGTTAACTATTGAATCTGACCTCAACGCCGGTGGCTTTTTTAGAGGAGATCTGTACCACATCCTAGGATTGCTAGTGTCATCGATGCACCAGTCTCATTTGGAGGAGTCTCATTCGGGATTTTCTGTGATTCGGACATTTCTGAAGAATGTTTTCAGAACCTCAAAAATTGATCAAGGTGCTCCCGTGTAAATTCGGAAATCTCGTTCCTAAATACCTTTCTTGTACTTCGTATCCCATGAAATTTAACCTTGCAGCTCATGTATCATCCACTCAATTGGTACAAACCCTTGGACTCGAACAGAGAAATGAGCATTTTATTAGTCTTAAATTGCTAGTGGCACGAGAAGAGTATGCGAGAATGATACCATAGCTGCAGGCAGTGATGGGATACTCCTGCAAACCTCCCTATTCTACATATTGTATTGGCTCTAATACCGGATGCTGTGCAAGTGCTCCGTCGTTGCCAATTTACAATATGGCTTTTATCCGCAAAAATTCGGGCTGGTTTGTAGTACAAAGGGTAAAGGTGCAGCCGAAAGCCGAATGTGACATGTAGTACACAAGGTGGCTGGCTACCCGTATCACGATATCTCTCCGCGTTACCGAAAAGCCTCGATTTTAATTCCCTACGATTTCACAAATTCCGAAGCGGAGCAATTTGCTTGTTCCACGCGTCTCGTTCGACTTGAACATGTCCCGGCAGTAATCTATAATATATGACAGCAGCGCGGAAGCAACAGTGGCTTGTACCTTTTGTAGATCAAACGCCTTCAAGTCTAGTACTTTTTCAACCCGAAGCTAGGAATCTTTACGCCTTTCTGGCATTACTCAAATATTTTAATCAATCCATTAGTTTGAATATAGGGATCCCAAAAATAAAGCATCTCTCACGGAATCCATGTCTCCTCACTATTAATCTACCAATCGCACGAACATTTACATGTGAATTCACAAGCCCCCCGCCTCAGACTACAAACATTGCATACGCCGACGAGCTATAGATTAGCGGGCTCGTCTAACTTTCCGAGTTCGCTCTACAATACCTCCACCTATCCATCGTTAGCTGAATCCGCGTCGAGTCAGCGCTGTTGTGACGTAACTCTTCTATCCTACCATAGTAATATATACCCGGGTACATGGAACACGATGCATCGACGCATCCGGGAAAGTAGAAAAGCTCGAGGGAATATCGGGAAATAGACAGACAGACGGGAGCTAGCTAGCCAAAAATTACACATACATACATACATACATACGCAGCTCTAGACTCTTACATATGCACATGCATGAGCACACGCGAAGAAACCACAACATCAACCATCCGCACCTCAATCGATCTCATTCCCGATATCCAAACCCCTATCCAAATCCAATTTCAACATTCCATTCCGTGAAACGAGGGGTTTATCAAACCCTACACCTACTCACTTGTTCACACGCCACTGCAGATTCAACCAAAAGGAGAATAAACATATTGTTGATACATCCACTAGACATTCCCATTCCTGAGATCATCATCAACCAACCCATCACTAATCTCAGATTAACGGGTCCTATAACAAGCTTCCGTGAAACGAGGGGCTTATCAACTCTCCCCCCTAAAGTACACCCACCCACCCACTCACTCACACACCACTGCAGCTATAACCAAAAAGAGAATAAACAAAAAGAGAATAAACAAACAAAGCAAATTCCCGACACATTCATCCACCCAGTAGCCACAAACGAGCAAATAATCTCCAACACCATGCGTGACTTGTGAAAAGCTACCTACCCACCTAATCTAAGCAATTTTTTTTCGCCGCCTCGCGGGATACATTCATATTAATTTACCCACCTACCTACCTACCTACCTACCTAGTCACCTAGACACCTAGACACCCCGCTACCCAAACTTCGCAGCCGTGTAACGATATCGTATATCCCAGTCGGTAATCACCACCTAGTTAATACCTACCTACGCGTTCAAGAATTCTCCATACCCAAAAATAGCGTTACGCAAATAATTAAAGATATTCGAAAAATGTCCCCATCGTGTGGTATCGCTATACAAATAAAAATTAAAAATACAAAGACAAATATGAAAAACATATTCTGAAACACCACGCACAACAATGCATGAAGGGGGATACAAACAAAGCAAGAGAAAGAAACCCAGAAATGCCGTTGTGAGATGAATCGGAAGGAAGAGGAAATAATTTGGTGATCTGTTTTTTCTCTTAGTTCAGAACTCGGGATGGTAATGCGTATGTTGTATGTGTGTGTATGTGTATGTATGTAGGTATCAGCTGTATCTGAACAAGCCATCGATGGTTCCCGCCGAGGAAGGGTGTACCTCTACATTTGTAAACTCTACTATATATGTATGTATCGAATGCAATTCAACAAACCCTATTCCACGAGAAAAGAAGAAAAAGAAGAAAGAAAGAATCGTGCAACTTCCTTTCAAACTTGTGATTCTCTCATCATAGTCATACCCGCCGTCGCCAATCCCCACGAAATGTCCGATCCAACGAGTTGGCAACCGCAAGCCTGTTTCTTTCCCATCCTCGATTTGACGCTCGATCCATCTGCAGAGAGATACTGGCAAGCGGTCGAGGTTCCCGTTCCAAATATCGCTCATTTGGATCGATTCTGTAAAGAACATGAAGTGGCTCCGTTGACTTTCTTCAAGCTTGCGTGGGCGCTTGTACTTCAATGCTATACAGGGAGTAGCTCTGCGGTTTTTGGTCACTTGAAACCGACGATATCAGAATCAAGTGTGGATCGAAAGTCAATCTATGAAATTGATAACATCAGCGATTTTCATGTCGAGCTTGAGGGGGCTGGTTGCATTGCTGAGATTCTGCGAGCAATTCAAGCAGTTTACTCGGAAAATGGAGATGCTCAATGTACACCTCTATCCGACGATAGCCAACGTGCAAGCACAGGCCTGTATAATACTGCTTTGCAGCTCGAAGAATCGAAAACTTCGGCAAACTTCAATTCCGTTCCAAAAAACCGGATATCGCCAGACAGCCATGTAAGTACAAAAAGACATGCGACTAGATTCCATAGCTAATTCGAGATGTAGATTGAGATACTACTCGATGTAAAGCTCGATAGTAGTACTACCACCGGGCACATATATCTACAGCATCTCCCAGCAAAGCTATCCACCATTGCAGCAACAAATGTAGCCCATACCTGTGCGAAAACGATTCAATGCGTGCTAAGCGACCCATTCCGACCAATAGAGAGTATCGATCTTCTTACGCAACGAGACTTGGAACAACTGCGAGGATGGGAACCTCAGTTTCCCGAGAGAGTGGATGCATGTGTACATGATCTTGTGCTGCGGCACGTAATATCAACGCCAAATGCTCCTGCAATATGTTCCTGGGATAGGCAATTGACCTACGACGAATTGGAGAAAGCAACGTCAATTTTGGCATGTCATTTGATTGATCATGGTGTTGGGCCAGAGGTTCTGGTGCCAATTTGCTTCGAAAAGTCTGTTTATGCGATATTGACCATGCTTGCAATTTTGAGGGTTGGCGGAGCATTTGTTCCATTAGATTCATCGCAGCCTAGAGAGCGACATGAAGCCATTATGAAGAAAGCGAACGCAAAGATGGTCATTTCATCGCCGCAAACTGAGCATAAATTCAACGGGATCGCAATGAAAAATATATGCGTCTCAGAAGGTCTAATGGCAACACTACATGTATCTCTTAAAGATCGCTTGCCAATAAAGGTAAAAACATACAGCACAGCTTTTGTTCTGTTTACTTCGGGAAGCACAGGCGAGCCCAAGGGAATTGTTCAAGAACATGGCTCCGTCTGCACAGCCTCGCATTTTCACGGTAAAGCCTTTGGGTGGAACTCCAAGTCTCGTGTGTTCCAATATGCTGCATATACCTTCGACGTAAGTATGATGGATATCTTCACTACGCTCATATTCGGAGGATGTGTATGCAGTCCCTCTGAAGATGACCGCCAAAACAATATCGTCGGTATCATGAATACTATGCAGGTAAATTGGGTGCTCTTTACCCCATCTTTAGCAAATTTGATCTCTCCTGAAGATGTGCGATGTCTTGAAATTATGGCACTTGGTGGCGAGGCAGTAACACAGGAAAACATAAGCAGATGGTCCAGTGATGTCGCTCTGTACAATTGTTATGGATGTGCAGAAGCTTCCCCCACAGCATTTATTCAACTGCGTTCAAACAATAGAGGCTCGAATCTTGGAAAACCCTTTGGGCAGGCACTGTATTGGCTGGTAGATCCAAAGGACCATAACCGCATAGTTCCAATTGGTGCGGTAGGAGAATTGCTTGTTGAAGGACCCACTCTCGCTCGCGGTTATATCGGTGACATGGACAAAACAAAAGCTGCATTTATCAAAGATCCAAAGTGGCCATCCGAACTTATAGGCACGAGAGCCCGACGTTTCTACAAGACGGGAGATCTTGTACGGTACACTTCCGACGGATCTCTAGATTGGGTTGGGAGAAAAGACTTCCAAGTAAAAGTTCGAGGACAACGAGTTGAACTTTCAGAGGTTGAATACAACATATCAGCATATCCCAAAGTTGCTCTAGCCATGGCCACAAGTCCTAAGATTGGGGCTTTCGCAAAATCTCTTGTGGCAATAATTCAAATCGATTCGAGTTTGGAGCCGACTTCGGCTACGAATGTTCTGTCCTCGGTCAGCAACCACAAATTGTCTGCGGCAGGTTTCAGCATTGCTGAACTTGATCAGTTTTTGAGGAATAAATTACCGAATTACATGGTACCAAGTCATTGGTTTGCTGTTGAAAAATTACCACTTTCAGTTTCAGGAAAAATTGATCGAAAGTCAGTAGAACATTGGCTTTCACAACTGAATCGGGATTCTGCAAATCCAATCCTTACCAATGGCCTTTCCAACGGTCATGCAAATGGGGTCGCCAATGGAGAAACCAATGGCACTACTAACGGTGCCATCAACGGCCATAACAACGGCCATAACGGCACTTCCTTATCCAAAGAAAATATAGTCGGTTTCAAGATATCTAAAAAACTCGCCTCGCTCGTCTACCACACCGACAGCCTGGCCAAATCAAAGCTGATAGACCAGAACATTACTTTGGCAACAATTGGTCTTGATTCCATTCAAGTCATTAGTTTGTTGATGTTTGTCAAGCAAGAATTTGCAATCAAGCTTCACATCAGCGTGTTGCTACATCCGAAGGCAACAATTCGTAGTGTTACGCAACATATTGAGGACCTCAGAACAGTGGGTGTTAGTCAAAGTATCGAAAAGGCTGTCGATTTAAGAACAGAATTTCAGATGTATAAACGGCAGATGGATACAAATCGGTGGGGAAGAGATCCATCGGTACAAACCGTTTTCTTGACAGGAGGAACAGGATTTCTCGGATCTGAAATGCTGCACCAGCTCTGCACTCGCAAGGATATCAAGAAAATAATGGTACATGTTCGTGCGAAAAACTTAAAGGACGGTCTACAACGGATTAGAAAGGCAGCCATACAAGCAGAATGGTGGTCAGATTCGTATCTCGAGAAAATAGAAGTTTGGCCTGGAGATCTTGGAAAACGTCTCCTAGGTTTGAACTCGGACCAATGGGACTGCCTAACCGGAAAATCGGATGTCTCTCGACAAGTAAATGGCATCATCCACTGTGGTGCCAAAGTGCACTGGAACTGCGACTTTTCGTCTTTAAAGGCAGCAAATGTTGACTCAACTTGGATACTTTTGAATATCATGAACGAAACACCATCCATATTGAAGTTCGTATTCATATCCGGAGGATACAATGGGCCATCGTTGGCAGAGAAGTATCTTTACATGGACGATGACCACATCAATGACATCCTCCCCACTGAATACGCGAAAACAAAATTCATCTCACAGCGCCTCGTGCAAGAGTACTCACAGACCAGTATTCAGAATCGCAGTCGTGTCTTTGTTGTAAAACCTAGTTACACCATTGGGACTCCCAAGCTGGGTATTGCCAATACCAGTGACTTTATCTGGAGACTTGCGGCAAGCTGCATAGAAATCGGGAGTTTCAATGAAGCAGACGCCGATTCCTGGCTTTTCATTTCTGATGTCGGTAGCGTGGCCAAAATTGCATTAGATTGCTGTGATACAAAACTGAGCGCTTCTTCCGATCCGTACATTGGAATGAGTGAGGGCCTACCCGTTCGTGAATTTTGGTCTGTTCTGGAAAGAAATTTTGGCTACAAAATCAAACCATTGAGACAGGCTAAATGGCTGGATGCTATTTACGCCGACATTGACTCTAAGCATGAGAGCCATCCCCTTTGGCCCTTAATCCACAATTTGGAGAAAGAACAAGGAAAGTTAGGCATGCCTATAGATGAAATACCGCAGGACGTAAAACTCTCTACTCCTTCGAGGATTGAAGCTGCCATTCGTAAGAATGTTGAGTATTTGCGCGAGATTGGCTTTCTACCAAAAACACATAAGCATTGATCTTGTGTATAAAATAGAGTTTAATAGTAATAATATATCAAATCGAAGCTCAATCCGCGCAAGAACTTGTTTCGGTGCAAAATTCGTTGCGTCCCTCCACACTCTGCCTTATTCCCTACACTCATGAGACATTAGGAGGCTCACACATTCTGTGCAAGTCCAGAATCTATCAATCGTCAGCGGTCAGTTTACCTGTCTTCGGCGTTTTGATTCTTCCAAGAAACAATCAAACAAAGACACCTACCAACTTGTATTTTCTGTCCTGTCATGCTGCTGTTCTTTGCAATATCCACGAATGCCTGAGCACAATCTTCGATATCCGTCTGTTTTTCAGATTTTTAGTAATTCTTTTTTCTTGACCGATCATTTATCATACAAAAATGAGCGGAGAAAGGAAAGGGAGAGTGAGGTAGAAATAGGATAATACTTACCACCCGTTTCAAATATGCTTTATCCTTCAATTTCTCCTGATCTTCCTCCGAGTATGTTCTTCCCTGTGTAATTCTAGTGTCAGATTGATTGCAGCCGTCATCAGTCAAAGATGGCACTTGTGATAACTCCCGCATCTAATGTCTCCCACAAGACTACTGCTTATGAATTGGGATTCACGTCCAAACTACCCACCTTGATTAGGAGAAACATAGAGTAAGATTATGACATACCCATTCTGTAAGTACCAAGCCCGGCAATACAGCATTAACTCTTACTTTTGGTCCCTGGGTAGCAGCCAAGCATTTCATCAAATGTAATTGTGCGGATTTTGTCACGGAATATGGCATGCAACCTTTTTTTTAAATCATCAGCCTGGTCTCTGGAGATTCTGATCTTACCTCTAGATAATCACATGAGACGACTCAAAAGAGATAAACTATGAGACTTACTGCCCCCAGCAATGACACCTGCAATACTGCTCGTCATGATGAATACTCCTCCCTCATCGTTCGCCTGGAAGGTAGGCAATGCTTCTCTCAACAAGATAGACTGAGCCACCACATTCGTAGCATAGCATTTTTGCCAGTCATCCGGGGTAGGAGCGGAGAGATCTGAGAAAGTTGAGAACCGTGTATAGCCCTTAGTTGTTAGAATTGCCCCTTTGAATTGGTTAAGATGGACGAAGAAGATTCGTGCACTTACAGCATTTGATATGATAACGTCCAGCCCTCCAAATTCCTTGATTGTTTCTTTCACAACAGAAGTGCAATCGGATTCTTGGCTCATATCCTATCACCGGTTTTATCATTAGCATTTCATCTCATGTCTTTCACTGTCAACCCCTCGTTTGTCACTTCTTCTTATTCCACCTCCCCTCTTCGTCATACAAAAGAAGGTTGACCTACACCCATCAAACAAATGACCTTAATTCCCCACTCCCTCTCCATCTTCTTCTTCATTTCCTGCGCCTTCTCCCCACTAGAAACATAGTTGATAGCAACATTGCAACCCTCCGCCGCAAATTTGAGAGAGATGACTTCGCCTAGTCCTCTTTCTCAGCCACGAATTAGTATACAATATTACCAGCATACCAGTGTATTTTGAGTTTGAGTTTGAGCGACGCTACAAAGATAACAGATCAAGCGTTGATGATGACATGATTGTGGGGGAAATGCGGGGTTCACTCACCGTGTTCCACCTGTTACGAGAACGTTTCTGTTGGTGAGTTTGTAGGGCATCTTTGCTATCTTTATCTTACTCTATGGATTTGATCGAATTGGATGGTTGAAATGGTTGAAGATAAAGTGACAAGATTTGCGTGGGATTCACAATCACTCTCAAGACTAGACGGATGGATGGTGGAAGTAAGAGGCGAGTGAGTACGAGGTATATTCGTCGGATGTTCCGTGCCGTTGTCCTTATCGGCATGACAACTCCGTACGATACGATGTCGGGAAAGACCAACCCCACGCATGACGCACATATGCCACTATCGTAGGACCCGAGGTGTGTTTACACTGTCTTGGACTGTGACTACTCTTCATCATTTTGAGGAGTGATTGATGTGTACATTCTTGGCTTGTTTAATTGTATCATAACGTCAACATGTATCATCATCACACAATTCGAGAACAAGAGATTTACTGGGCAATCCTTCTATGCCTTTGGTAGTAGCTAAGTAGAAGCTCTGATAATACATCTGGACTTATAAACCGGTGCCAGCTCAAAGTAACATTTCATTTCATTTCATTCGTACTCCTCATATCCCTGCACTCCATCCGTAAAGAGAGAAGATTGCAATTGTATCGATTCGCCGGCAATTAAACATCATGAGTCCTCATAAAGATGAGGTTTATGTAAGAATTTTATGCCATATCCAGCCCATCAAGATCCAAAGATTACTTGGCCTTCACATCCTCATCAACACTGCTACTCTCCGAACTGTTTGTGTTGGAACGAGTAGTCTCTGGGAGTTCTTCGATCAAGGCACCATGGATGTTCTCCTCGAAAACTGGCTCGGTCTCAATTTGTTCGAATTTGGTCTTGAAGTCTTTGAGACCGGCAGTATAAGAGCTGCTGTTGGAACGACGACGAGCATTGGCCATATTGAAACCCTCATCTTGGACTTCTTCACCATTTACACCCCTGTATTTTGAACGTTAGTCGAGGAAGTCAGAGTTATTAAAGAGAAATGGCACTAAGACGATAAGGAGAGAATTAAGAGGAGTACTATACCATCCGCCCTTGCCAGCACCGTTCTTCTTGGCTTTCTTTGGATCGGCATCAATATGACCTGACTTTGCGAAATAACGAGGCAAATGCTCTTGTGGAAGAGCGGTACCATCGGCAAGGCCAGCATGGTCGCGATCATTGTACTTGTGTGATTTGCCCACTGGAAGAGATTGATAGATTAGCACATGTTCATATGGGTACGATAGTCTTATCATATAAAGAGAAAGTTTCATCAAGAAAGTCGATGGTTTGGTTGGAGGGACAAGTGTGATAGTACTACATCAAGGCGGGGTATAAATAAAGCGACGTCAGGTCAAACTTACTGTTGAATGATTGCAGGTAGTGTTTGAAATGGTACAAGGTAAGATAGATTGATGGTATTCGAAAGGTAGAGAAGGTTTACTTGATGAAGATTGATTGAAGAGTCGAAAAAGTCAATGGATTTCTGAAAGTGATGTGAATAGAAAGAAGAGAGGATGAATTGATGATTCTTTAAGAGGTTGAGGTTTGGGTGAGTGTACCAAGAGAGGTTAAGGTTCACAATGCAATATTCGGTTAGATCATCCCTTTCTCAATTCCATTGAACAATCACGCGACCTACTTTTTGGCATTCTGGCACCCTCTAGAAGTCTGAGCCTCTTCATTAGTTGGATTTTGATGTACAAAGTTCCACATATTAACCAGTGACAGGAACATTTCAACGGATTCTTCGGTGTATTCTACTACGTAGGTATGTGGGTATGGTATCATTGGTATGTTGATGCCATGTATACATGATTATCTGGCCATTTGATAGGTTCAAGTCATGTCAAGTCATGTCAAGTCATGTCAAATCACGCTTCCTTTGCGTCATTATCATATAATATTCGTATGTTCATCAATCATCTGTCTGAGGTGTACTCATACCGACTTAAGAACAGCTGAGTTATGATGGTTCCCTTTGTTCACTGCCAATGACTATAAAGCTGCCTACCTATGAGTCTCTACCAGCACTCCTTCACTTCCAAGGCCTTCTTCATAGAATTGAATGAATTGAACCGAACTGAATACTCATTACCTCTTACAATGAATCATTTCTGCTAATGTGATCCTGTGAAACACAGTCCATCCAATTGATTCAATGATGTACAAGTTTCTTTGTTTTACTCATTACCCTCGGCTGGGCTGGAGGTTTTCCATTTCTTTACTTTCTCCTCTCTCCTCTCTCCTCTCTTCTTTCTTTGGTGAGCTTTCACTCAAAACATGTCATTTGAGTGGACGTACCAAAGAAATCATTCGATTGGAATTCACCCTAGTAAATGCGGGGAATATCAAGCTAATGAGAAGCAGGCTCGGTAGGGAAGCGGCAGGGAAATACTAGCGGCCCATTGCGGTGGTGCGGCAATTAGTCAAAAACGGGTCGACCAATGATATGATATATGTCCGATGAATAATCATTGACCAATGAAATACTGTTCTGGTGGATTTAAAATACCCTTTGCAGCAATTTTTAATCATCAGCCAATGACAATTCGTCAATTCCAACAACCACAGAAGAATTTCCCTTTCTCTCAATTGCTAGTGGTCGACAAGATTGCTTAATAATTAAATTTCCAGAATTATCAAGAATTAACATCTCCGAAACCCTGTGACAAACCTGATAAGAAATAATATTTACCCAAGCACCAGTACATAAGAGAGATACTGTGAAAATTCTATCCTTCTCATACTACCTTGTTTTCCAGTTCCTACCGTTTTGTTCAAGCATCTATTTTGTTGCCAAACTTGAGACGAGTAGCATAATCCTCAATTAATTTACTTCGAAAATAAAGGCAGCGTTTAATCGCCACCAACGACCCCGACATGGCCCCCTCTGTCACTATTGACAATACCTCCGATTTCAGTCCGATAACCACAAACGTCGAGACGACTTCATTCAATCCTCGCACACTACTCCTTGCTCCTCCCTCTATCGCTAGCCATGAAGAAAAACTAAGAAATGTTCTTGCTACCTATGATAGAACTGTTACCGATTTGCAGATGCTGGATCGTCTCTCTGCAGGATTAGTCACACTCCCAGAATCAACCTACGATTTAGTCCTCATTCTCACCGATGCCGATGGCACACGAGTCGAATCTAAAGGATTATTAACAAGAGATGTCTTTGGTAAAATTACACAAGCTTTAAAGGCAGGTGCAAAGTTGCAGGCACAGGATGGTACTTTTGGACAAGAAATCGATGGCGCAGAATATCAGGAGGCTATTTTGTCTGGTTTGGTAGCAGAAGGAGGGGTAATGCTCAAACCCGATTATAGCGCTAGCATTGCGGTTCCTCTACGACTTCGCAGAAAGGACAATAGCAAGAGTGCAGCTGTTTCTAGCGCTGGCCCTGCAGTTTCAACGGCTGCCGTACCACTACATGGCAAGAGGAAGAGCGTAGACATGACAGATGATGTGCCAGAGAAGGATGTACCAAAGGTTGATTCGCCAAAGAATGATGCGCCAAAGGGAGTTGGTTTCATTGATTTCAGTGATGACTTTGATGCGGAGGACGATGACGATGAATTAATTGATGAAGATACTCTTCTCACTGAAGAGGATATGAAGAAACCTCTTGCTATTCGTAAGTAATTGATGTATCCTGTCTCGAAGCGTTACTAATACCACACAGCTCCTGAGTGTGCACCAAGAGCTGGAAAGCGTCGTCGCGCATGTAAGGATTGCACATGTGGTCTTGCCGAGAAGATTGCAAAGGAAGATGCAGACAAACGAGCCACAGCCGATAGACAACTCCAAGCCCTTAAGCTTGATGCAGATGATCTAGCTGAAGTAGATTTCACAGTCCAAGGTAAAGTTGGATCTTGTGGGAACTGCAGCTTGGGTGATGCATTCCGTTGTGATGGCTGTCCTTACATCGGTATGCCTGCTTTCAAACCAGGTGAGGAGGTTCGACTTCTCAACAATGATGTTCAATTGTAGACACTTTACTTCATTCAAGAAACTGGTTTTTGGCGTCCTATCATTACGGGTGGAGTTGGGTATTGGACTCGGAGTCATGCATAGAGTGATATACACATTGTGGGGCATAATAGCATTCGTGTTTTGATGCGGTATGGAAGGGAATGGATTGAAATGTTATGGTATGGTATCATATATATGGACCAAGGGATCTGATTTGTTGCTGAAGGCAATGCAACATAGGAAAAGCTCAACGACAGACGGATCATCTATGAAGATCCAAGTCACATCATATGAATAAGATAGATTAACTGCATACTTGAGAATACCTGTTCATGTTCATGCACAGTGCTTGTGAAACCTTATCTTTCCTTATGCAACAAATTCCTTTCCAGCTGCTGATAGTCTCAGTATGCTTCTAGTTCAGACGAGGTCATGATTAGTGAGGAAGAGTGATCAATTGACCTCCCAACCTGTACTTTGCAGGTCAATGGCAGTGCTTAGAACTCAATAAATAGATGTATATTAATCTTTCTTTGCAGACCCCTTTATACTCCCTCAATCTCCTTCCCTCATAAAAACTCGGATCGTGCGATCAGATCTCCTCACTTTCCCCACTTCATTAGTATATCGATCAACATTCCTTATCAACCAACACCAACACATCAATGATCACATCATATCTCATCATGTAACATAACATCGCAGTCACATCTCACATCGTTCTTTCAATAGATCTACACACCGCTATATATGATCTTATCTCGGCACACTTAGTACGCTTAGCAGGCTTAACATGAATAGTCCGGATAATCTCCAGAAGCTGCGAGCTCGGTCAACGAGAGGAGTGGGGTTCATAGTGTTCCACTTCCCCGCTTGACCCCTCAAGTCCTCTACTCCCCCTCACTTGCATCGGGGAAGAGGGTTGGGTTTTCTGAACGATGATCGATACACTTTCTCACTTGTACGTCAAGCTTTACATGATGTGATTTTTGTGACGGATAACGGTATAGAGTACCGATATTTGATAATTACGACCAGTGACGGACTCGAATAAGGCACAGCTTAGTGCTAGGGAAAAACACGAGTCTGGGTGGATGGAACAACTTGGTATTTAGTTCGGATATTCCGATATCTTCCTGTTATGGTCCCGAACTTCTTATTTTTCGTCTGTTATTCGTTTGGTGATGGGACTAGTGTTCAACAATTTTCCACAGAGGCGGGTTTACCCCTCAGTAGTTATGCAACAGAAAGATAAGAAGATATTTGTATAATGTTGATAGGTGAGGGGTGAAGGGTTTAGGGGATGATCCTGGTGCTTGAGGGGAAGCGAAGATGTCTAGAACCGAAAGGCCGGAGTACCCCTCTCGTAGATGTGCAAAATTTCTTTCTTTCTGTGTTGATATATTCCGTGAGCTTCATCTGAAAATTGTTGACTACTCAAGCCCCACTCCATTGAGTTAACAACTCATGAAGATTTCTGGCTGTTCGATAGCTTTTTCTTGAAGGAGAGTGACTATTCAAGATGTTCTACTTTTCTTGGGGAGACCAAGTAGAAGGCTTGTGTACCTACAATCTTCTTGGAAATGAGGGGTCGAGTGATGATCTTTCCCCCGTCATACTTAGTATACAGCATTTAGTGATCTGTCACATTGGCAATACGCATGTCATGCCATCTTCTCCTTGGTCAACACTATTTAAGTTTATGCAGCCCCAGTTTCTACAAGACTGGGCGGGATATTTTAAAGATCCGAAGAGCATATTCGAACTACTTGAGATGTGGACTTTGAGGTTAATTGATAGATTTATTCTCTATCACATTAACATTCCAGTGATATCGTGCTACTATCTGGTGATGCAGAGTCAAGTATGATCTTTCTCAGTGATGCCAGCTAGTCAAAGAGCAAATTTCAGGAAGTTTTAGAGTTCAAGTATCATCATATCATATGCTCTATCTGGGTTGATAACTCTCTCACGATTCAGTCAATCTCAATTCTCCAGTCATTGAATATGTGATAAAATGATAATCCTATAACCCATCAAGGTTCTTCGAGGGTCCAGACCTTCTCAGTTTCTCATTTCATGAGGACTAACGTTCAGACGTCAAATAAAGCTATAAGCATGAGCTAGAAATAGTCAAGAGAGACGTATATAGCAACTATAGGAGAAGAGAGCACGGCAAGATAGTTCTTGCCAACGTTTCTACAAGTCTTGCTTGGCAATCTATACATGACAGTTCATCCCGATCGACACAAAACTAGGCAGAACAGTCTCGAGAGTTCTCTTCAACCCCCTCTTTTACCCCTCTTCAGATATGCAACAGGAAAGGTTGTGATGGCGCAATACCCTATCAGTATTCAATCTCATACTGGTATCTTTACAGATAGACACCACGACGCGTGGGTTTATTCCGCGCGTTCAAACTCGGAAGCTTATTACACGGTTAGTATTTTCTTCGTGGATATAGCGTCTTTAAAGTAGGAAGTAGTTATCACTATATTCAAATTCTATTGTAGACTGCAAATTTCATCTCATGCCCGTTTCCACATACACAATAGGAACTTTCCTCCGTAGTTTGCGTTATTAGGTGGCTATATCATTAGGAATTTGCATCCGAAAGTAAAGACATGAGAATGAAACCCACGTTCACCAACCCCAGGGCCTAATATCTTTCTTTCGTTTTTATTACCGCAATGGAAATGTTACAATAGTATAGCTTAGTATCAATACTCATTACCCATAAGCCTAGAATTCTCAGCCCTCCTCAAATTAGAATTATGAATAGAACAATAAAACACATAAGTATCTATTATACTTAGCGCGCGATCTAACCACCGACCTTTCTTCCCCCACCTCTTCTTCTTACCCCTCTCTAGACTGACAACATCCATCTCTCTTCTCTCTTCTCTTCATCACCCATAAGAAGTAAAAAAAAAGAACAATGCTATAGTGTTCTAAGCAACAAAAAACATCATAAAACGCAGTAGCATGACAGCTTCACATCTCCATAACAAACACAAGTTCCAACAGCTCATGAAACAAGCGATACTCTCATGTGCAAAGAATATCACCTATATCTAAAACTCCCAAACACATGATTATCCCTGGAATTTCCATTACCCATATCGACATCGAAGATCCCTCTTGTCGTTCTGTAGCGATTTGTCGATTGTACATCACAATAGATAGGAAACTCCTAGCTTCTCAGGTTTCGGAGATTCACACTTTTTGGTGGGATAGCTTGACTACTTAGAGAAAGTGAAACTGAAAGTGGGACAAATAGAGAGAGGGAGAGAGAGAGAGAAAGCTAAAATTAACAACTAAACATCTTATTCTTGTATGGATAGCGAGGTTATATCCATCCATTTATTCATATGAAGTAGCCGAAGACGCATATCTGAGATATGGGATATAAGTATTTATTTTGGAATCTAGATTCCTGTTATCTCTTAGTTGGTCGGAACTGTTTGGTAGGAGTGTAAGTCTAGAGATGTAGAAAGACTTTTGCTGCATGTATAGGACTTATCCATTGCCCATCCAAGTCTCTGAAAATACGTAGGTATGAGTAGATATGCTATGGATAATTTCTATGAAATGATATGATATGATTGGCAGTACTTGATAGGCTGGTAGAATCTGCTGGCTTGAAGATTGGAGAGTGTGACTGTAATTCTGAGTCGTAAGTATGGATGGAGAAATGAGTTATATTGAGAAATCAAGCGTGTGGGTGGATAGTTATGTACACTTCCGATATATTCTCGGTATACACATGTTCCCTCCTCTGTTTTGGGATATTTAAAGGATCCAGATCAATTTTCTATTTTAAATTCGAAATGTAGGTTTGTATATACAAAGACACAAAATTTCTTGATACAAGATATCCAGTATTTTCCTCCTCTGCGTATACTAACCATTCACTTTTACTGATCGGATAGACAACGATTCGATATGTCGTAATACATCATACTAAAAAGTATCATATCATCTAATGAATACTCTCTAAAGACTATTCATCCATCCAACTTCTACATATCAACCAAATACTTACATGGATACTAGCACTTTCTCATACATGCAAAAGGAATGTGAAAATTGCGTAGAATTCGTCATGATAGGTTGATTACTTTTCTGCAGAAGGAAATCTTATATCATAAATCGAGACATGAGGAAGATTGTATTAGAAAAGGTATTAACTCGTACGCAACAATACCTTTACTCTTCTCTTTTCCATCTAATACCCGAATACCCCTAATACTCAAAAATGAACTTGGTTTACTTTACCTCTCTCAGAGTGTCATATAGATGTAAAGGAAAAAAATCTCTAGATTTGAAATAATATACTTCCCCCTTCTATCTCCCTCCTTGCCTCCCTCCCTCCCCAACATCTTTCCACTTCCCTCACACCAAGATCGAAGATCTAATCCCCAGGAAACATCACTACATATACACCATCATGAATCTCCCAAGACGTCAAGTTTTTTTCTCATAGAAAATATCACATGTATAACTCATTTGTATTATATCTCCCTCATCATCCATCTATCCACCACCGAGACCGAGAAAATAAGTTCAAATACCTAGATCGATATTATCATTCCCAACCCATCATTCAATGTCTGCTACTTCTCGTAGACATACAATCAAATAACAATATACGTTTAGATCCTATGAATAAATAATCCCCATCTGAGCGCTCCAGCTATATCATTCATTCATTCATCCATCTTTTCGACTTCCAAAAAGGGTCACACTCCCAATGCCGAATAAGCGAGAGATTCAAATGATGTATGTGTGTATGTGTGTGTGGATGGGTGCTCTTTTCCTGCTCTTTCTTCTCTGGTATGTAATATAGAGTATACCACAGAAAAGCTAAGCTAGAAGATTATCCCATCATATCATATCATATCATATCATACCATATCCCCATCCCTACCCCAAGAACCCTCATCATCCAACCACCAATCTCTCAAGCGACCTCGAACTTCCCTTTCCTCCCCTTTCCCATCCCATCCATCATCACCGCCAATCTCAAGAAGAAGATTGCTACCCATCTACTAGACACCCACACCTATATAACTAAATACCCTTACGCCCCAAATCAACCCCCCCCCTCAAAAAAAAAAACGATTCCCAAGAACCTCATCTCAGGAAATCTACTTACTTACTGTACTGTAATATAATACACATCAGTCATCAATCAAGCCAGCTAATAATTGCATTCAAGATTCTATATAGACATAACATTTAATTATATTTTCCTCTCTTCCTCGCCTCCCCTCCCCTCTAACTATATATATATAGCTCGCCTATCTCCTATTAATACCCCGTCTCCTCAACTCTCTCTCTCTCTCTCTCTCTCTCTTATCTCATCCCGCCTACCCACCTCCGCCTACCCACCCCCCCTCTAAGCATCCCACAAACCACAAACCAGAAATCACATATGAACCACATCCTAAAGATCCTATCAACATAACACACAGAACCCATAAAATTACAATATTTCATCCATCCATTCATCAATCCATCATTTCATCTTCATCTTATCTCGACTAAACTTTCTCTCAATTCTGTATATACCATCTCATCCTACACTCTAATCTAATCTAATCTAATCTAATATCTCTCCATCCATCTATCTATCCATCCATTCATCCATCCATCCATCCCACTCACTCAAATCTCCAATCTCCAATCTCCAATCTCCAATCTCACTCTACTCACCATAACAAAGAAATAATATATAATCCATAATACCATAAAAAATCAAACATAACATACAACAACAATAACAAAATACCATACACAATAAAAGTTCCTGAAAACACAATGAATGAATGAATGAATTACTCAATAAATTCTATAGACTATAATGAATATACGATATGGAATTGAATTCCTTCGATACCTATCGACCCTATTCGTAGGAGAAAAAAGAAGCGGAATTTAACTATTGAATTCCCTATTAAAATCTTCAAACTTAATTGAATAAAAAATCAATCACAAATGATTTATATAAATTTAAAAAGATCAGAAGAAATATTAGCTTTTTATTATTTAGATGATATTTCGGAGTTTTATTCTATATAATATTAGAAGGAAGCGATTGGATTTTCAAAAATATTATAGAAATGGTCGAATTCCGCCTGTTTTTTCTCCTGCGAATAGCTATCTTATATCATTATTATCATTATTATCATCATCATCAGCACCATAATATAACACATACAAGTCACTTCACTCCAACATAAAAGACCTCAGGAGTTACCAAAAAGATAACAAAAAAAGAAGGCGAATAGATAAATAGGTAGGTAGGTAGGTAAAAAGGTGTCTTAACATTCAATCAAAAAAAAACTAAGTAACATCGAATCCCCAACCACGAGATCCTCCAATGCCCCATCCTTCAGCTTCAGCTTCACCATCAGCAAAAGCAAAAGACAAAGACAAATCAAAGTAAAGCAAGCAAGAAAGTAAAAGACAGACACCCCAAAACCAAATCAAGCCACAAACTACCCAAGTATCTCGGTAGCAGAAAGGAAAAGAAAAATCATAACGTCATCAAGGATCTCTAGCTCTAGCTGAGCGTAGCGAGCGAGTCCCCCCCTTCCATCTATACCCATCAATCAATCAATCAATCAATCGCTCCATCAAATCAAAATCCCCTTACTTCTCACATATGAGAAAACCTAAACGGCGAATTTCTTCTCTCCCCACACGTCCTCACGAAGACTCATCCACAACTCCCTCAAAACACTCTGCTCACTATCTCTTCCTACAAATCTCTCTCTCATCTCCTCTCCTCTCTTTCTGACTCCCTCAACCCACTGTCCCAAATCCACCGCACTTTCCGCCTCGTTACCCACCATCTCCGTTAACACATTCACCTGTGCAACCACCTCTTCCGGCTGCGCACTCACGATATGGACTTCCTGTTTAGGAATCGCGGTATCGATTGATTCCTTGATCGGTTGAGAGGCATAGTAGTTATCAGGAAGAATGGGAACGCGGACAGTAAATGCATTGAGAGGTTCTTCAACGGGAAGACGAGGAAGAACGAGATAGTCGAGAGTGGAAGGGGAAGCAACGGGACGAACGGCGCTGGTGCGGAATCCTTGCATGAGACGGATGGTTTTGATAGAGGGGGGAGATGGGCGATGGGTGGTGGTGATTGTACGTTCATGGGAAAAGTTGGAGATGAGCTAATCGACGAGATGAATGGTTAGTTTGGGGGGTTTTACTTTGGCTTTATTTTATTGAAGAAATGGAAAGGAATTGGGACGGATGTACATACATCAGGTTTGATAGCACTCTTCGTTTTCAATTGTGCACTAGGACTTGCGACAGTCGAAGTAGTACTCATACATTTCTTCAACACGAGGGTGAATTTTGTAACGGGAGGAGTAACTCGAGACATATTGATGAGATGAGGTGAGGTGAGATGAGATGAGATAAATTGACGATTATAATTTGATGAATTGAGCTTTTGGCAAGTCAAAGTGAAGATATAGAAGAGCTGAAAGTCCGTCGTATGTATATCGATAGACAAATGCGGAGTATCGGCAGATAAGATGATCAAAGTGTGGTTAGACAAGGGATTTTGAGTGCGTTTGTTTGCTGGAACGTGGATTTATATGTAGAACCAATTGGAGAATCTGGATGAAAGATGCAGATGAAGATGCAGATGCAGATGCAGATGCTTATAGGATTGAAATACGAGAGAGGGAATACAATGACTCGAGAATGAATATCAGAGTGAACAAGTAGGTGAATAGACAATGTAAAGCTCAGATATCAGAGTTTAATTGAGTAAGAGTAAGAGTACGAGTAAGAGTAGAAGAGAAAGAGAAAAAGAGGCATGAGATAGCTACACCGTCTTTGTCCTTTATACTTTTACATAGTCCATACATTTGAACCTTACATATCGACACCTTTCATTCCACGGCGGTACTTGAGACGAATACTTCCTATCATGGATCTCTCCATCCAAATCATCATCATGGATATCATATCAAAACTGTTGAGCTTAGTTATCAAACCCACCTTCCGCTTCCCCTTCCCCTTCCCCCTTCCCCCTTCCCTTCCCTCCCCTTCCCTCCCCTACCCTTCCCCCCATTCAAGGTTCGGAGCCCGGTACCGGTACGACATAAGTTGCAATACGAATCTACGATAAGCTGAATCAAATTCAAATCTCAGTCACACACACGTGGATTCTCATTTAACCATTACCATTATCCAAACTTTAATTGATGTGCAAGACTATGTTCTGACTACATACATAGTACATACAGACTCATACAGACTCATACAGACTATGTACAGACTACATACGCACTACATACAGACTACATACGCACTGCATACAGACGACACACTACGGAAGTATATTTGATTCGATATTCCCTCTCACCCCAGTCAAAACATATCAACTTCGCAAGGCGAAGCACAAGAAAGGTTACATCCCATTGTTTCCCCGATGAGATGGTGACAAAGTTATGGAGCACAAGTCGAGTCGCAAGTCACAAGTTTCCACCATCCATTCTTCCATAGTATCCATATATGGATAAAGCTCCAAGAAGAAACCAAGTGCTCACCACCCAACTAACCCTCGAGCTTCCCTCCTCAAGGTTTCCCAAAAATCCCAAGACATTTCCATCCAAATATCTACGGAGTAATCTTCTAACCTTCCAACCTTCCAACCTTCCAAACCTTCCACAATCCATCCCTCAATCACCTACCTAATACCTATCCACCGTCCGTGTCCATCAAAGTGACATGGCTAGCCCCAGTATAAACATCAATCCATTCCTCAAAACAGTAAGAAGCAGTGGAGAAAAGATCACCCAATAAAAAAGTGGATATACAAGCCTTAGCATCTCTATACCGCTTCTAAGACACCGTGGTGGACATCAAACCACATTACCTTCAACCTAGGTAAGAGGTATTTATTTATAAATTGACGATCCATTGAGGAATTTTGTTGAGATCTGGACATTTGATCTCCCTTGCGAGCCGTGTTATGTTATGTTATGTTATGTTATGTTATGTTATGTTATGTTATGTTATGCTATGCTATACTAGGTATGCTATCACATCCATCACCGCCTCGTCAGTCCGCACACAGTGTACACATCAACGATCAACAAAAAGGGGGCAGGGGGAGAAACGGCGTAGATCAGATCATAGTGTACAAAGTACCTAGGCATGTAAATCTTGTTGATCCTTGGTGACTTGTGAATCGACATGATTGGAAATCGAATGGTAGAGATAGGGGGCTGAGATTGGTGGTCTGGAATATCGAAGTCCGGGGAAATGTAATCCTTTGGTCCCGGGAAGGAGAAGCCATAGAAAGGGTGGTGGTTACTTGTTATTTGCTTGAGTACTGTATGTATGTATGTATGTACCGGTATCAAGGATTTAGTTTCAGTCAAAATATGTGTGTATACACCACGTATCAAACAAAAAAGAAAGAAAATGAGAAACCAGATACTTGAATCGTATATCACACACATATTTATTGGCCCCGAGTTACACACAACACAACACAACACAACACAACACAGTAAGGTGACCATACATACATGAATCAAAGCATAAACTCTCTCCTCTATTCCTCCACCTTCCACCTTCCTACCACCAAGCTACCTATCTCTACTTTCCCACCAGCCTTATCTCATCCATCCATCCAATCCCAATCATACCTACCAACCATATTGCTATACTTCGTAATACATAAAACACAGTCCAATCCAATCCAATCCAACACAACACCACCCAAGCAAGTCCCCCTCGCCCCTCCAAGCGCAACCCAGTCAACCTAGCAGCCTCCAAAACTTTTATTTCATTCAATTCAATTCCAATCCAATCCAATCCAATCCAATCCATTCCATTCCATTCCATTCCAATCCACTCCATTCCCCGAACTCAAACTCAAAATCCAAACCCCAAAACCCAAAACTCAGATTCACACACCAGCCTCACAAAATACAACTCAACCCAACACAACACAACACAACACAACACAACACAACTCACTAACCCCCCTCAACCTCCACCTCCTACTCAACTCCTTAAACTTACAAACTCACAAATAATTCAGCAACAAAGCGAGAATCCAAGACTCTATCTGACCCCATATACTATCTACCTGACTACCTAACTACCTACCTAACCAAACAAACTAAGTAATCAACCTAACCAATCAACCCTAACTCTATTCCAATTATCTTCTAATCCCATCCCATCCCATCCCATACCATCTCAACTCCAATCCAAGACCATCCTCATCCTCATCCCCACCCCCACCCTTTCCCTCACCCTCACCCTCTCCTCCCTTCTCCAAGAAGGTACACATCCACATACACATACCACCCCCGTCCTCCCCTTCCCCTCCCCTTCCCTCCACCCCCGCTAGCCCAATACAATATCTCGCACACACACGCACACACACACACATTGATTCATTCATTCATTCAACGCCCATCTATCGTCTTGGCACAACAGACAGAACACAACAGACAGAACACTACAGACACATCCATCTCAAACCCACCCACTCCCAAAACCAAATGATCAAATTTCCCCCCCCCCAAAAAACAAAAAAACTCATGTATCCATTCCAAATCCAAATCCAACATCACATCACATCACATCACATCACACACTCACTGACCCTGCCTAATAACCTTCACCAACACCAATACCAACACCTAACAATTTCCTTTAGCACCTTGGCATTTTCCTTTCGATTCTTGGTATCGATCAGGTACCTATTGATATATATATATATAGGTAGGTATCTTGGACATATGATCAACACGCAATATTACATAGCGATCTTAATTAATCAAGTGGGCCATATCAGACAGAAAGACAGTCTTCCTTAAATGTTTCTGGAACATGTCAATATCAAAATCAATATCATGGCGGGGAAGAAAAACAAAAAAGGGAAAAGCAAAGACGAAAATAGCAATAACAACATCCAAACGCAACATTCAAAAACAAAATTTAAACCTCCCTCAGAAAGATCAAAGGCACAGAAAACAAGCAGAAAACAAGATTCTAAAGTTTTTTGTTATTGTTATTATTCTTCTCATCCGTAAAACGGACATGGTGATAAGATCTCTTTTTGCGTTGAAAAGGGTATCCCTAAGTAATAAGTCATGCTCTTGTTCTGGCTCCCGCGCCCGCTCTAGGTCCTGACTCCTAATGCATCAGTGACACCACCAAAGCTTCTTGCATAAGCTTCAACTCACTTCACTTATATTTAACTGCCCCACAATCGTAGATCTGCCCATTGTAAACGCCGCGCTATGCTAAATTCGCATCACAATTATATTCCCCTCTCCACTTCCAGACGCTTGATTCGAGTCATTCCTCGATAGATCCGGGGATTAATCTTTTACCGTCTCTGCCATATTTAGATGTCTTTTACATCTCGCTATTGGCCTTCACGCCATCGCGTCGTCTCATAAATGACCGAGGTATCCAGCCCCGACACATGAAATATAGTATCTCATTGCCTTCTTCAATCATCCTTCAATCAATCTTCCAATGTCCAGTGAGAGATCCATCCATATCTTCCTTTGCTAAATATAGCTCCAGGGCATAAAGAGCCATGGTTGCTGAAACATTAATCCAACGCCATATATTACCACCAGTATTACCACCTTGCATCATCCACCATTCACCCATATTTCCCTCAGAAGTGACAGAAGAGAAATGTTGCATCAACAAGCTAGTATAAACAGCTATCAAAATTGAGGGACTAAACCAGCTTAGTAGTCCTAAGATTTTACCCTCTCCTTCGCTCTCGTCAAGACCTATATCCTGAGACAAAGCTCCAACTCCAGACTCTCGTATCGCTGGTATAATCCGGGTGGCTGCATAGAATACAAAAACCCGAAATGCAAGCGATATAATGATCGAGGGAGTGATTGTCTGGAAGGCTGCGTATAGAAAGTAAAAGCTTGAATGGACGAAAGAGGGCATTGTTGATAAAACACTCAAAAGAGTGGAGTAAGAAGCCATGATGATAGGAGGGAATGGTGGAAAATCGGGTTGGACGGGCGCTTGGGGAATCTCATCCGTCGCCGATGGAAGGTAGTCGGTGAATATTTGATATATGCAAAGTGTGCAATAAGCGAAAAGTAGGGAGCTCTCCACTGGATTGCCTCTACCACTTCCGATACCCCATGCACACAAAAAGACTGCGCAAGTCATAGTGATGCCTATAAGTGTAGCATCAACATTGCTGATCTGCGGAAACCCCGTGATACGGAGTAAGAAATAAACAGCACTTGAAATAATTGAGGCGGATAGCACAAGTAGCCCAATCTAAACGTTTCGGTAAGCTTAAGTACTCAACTGAGAATTCATAACGTACCATCCATGAATCACTTCTGCGATTTACAAGGTATCTTGTGATTTGACCTGCTGCTTGGATGACCAAGAGAGAGCAAAACCCTTCTGCCATTTGAAATCTGTCATATGGTTAGTTTTGTAAAACGAATCTAGAGTGTTCCTCTAGTATAGAGTGGCTCTTCAACTGGCAAGATAGTTTCTTCGGAGTCGAGGAAAACACTACGCAAAGAGTAGCCATCTACTTACAACGGCGTTGAATATCGTAGCACTTTATCCCATGTTCCAACTGTCAACATTTCGAGAAGACCTCCATAGCCAAAAACCCATTCTTTTAATTCCTTATCTTTCGCACGCTTGCCATCAAAGGTCCTAGTAACCCAGCCTCCATCACTATCTGCATCTACTGCAAATCGATTCATGCTCCATATTAACAGCCCTGGGAGTATTATCCACTGCGACCACCCAATAAGTTGTATTAATGCCCATCGTATCCTCGAATTATCAGGCGTTGTTAATTTTAACGTCGAATAGAATAAGTAGAATTCGAAAAGGGCGAGGGAAAATGCCAGCCCGCATTCTCGACCTCCAACATCGAAGGCTATAGGTATGGAGAGAATTATCGACAAGAGGAAAGTCGCAGATGAAAGAGCTCGGAATAACCACATCGGCGAGAACGACGCCGGCGCGTGCTTGACAGCGCACCCAGCTTTAAAGATAATAGAAGTTTCGAATGATCTTTGCCCTGGTAGGCTCTAAAAGTCGCGTTGAACACGCCCGTTTGAAGATGTGCGATTTTTGATATCCTGGCTTCTGCCAAACAATGAAATCAATGTTTCGAGAAAGGTACTGGACCTAAAAAAGTCCAAGGTCACTCTGATGACGTCTTGGGACCAGTATGTGAAATCCCCTGCCCAGATTTCCCTCTTAGCTGTTGTTGCTTGTCGCAGAACGTATGACAATTTATGTGTATGTGAATTCTATAGTAAACGGAAGTACCGAAGGAGAACGGAGTCGGTAATGAAGATGATTAAGTTCTAGACAATTTCCCAGGAAATGGACTTTGATAGAAAGGGAGACGATGGTCGCCTTGATTGGTAGCTCTACTTGGATCTTAATCCAATGATTGTTCTTGTCGCGTGCGTACAGTGACGGGGATCCTCCGATAACAGAATTTGGTCGGATTGTGCCTGGTTTTCTCGATAGAATCCTGCAGGAAATTGGGCAACTTGACAAGTTGGAAATATGACAGCAAGAGGAGGAGCTTTTGGTAGAATTTGACGGGCAAGTCCTCGGTCACAGAAGATGAACGATCAGATTTTGGTAGAGAAATAATGACAGATATTCCAGTTTATTTGGGAATATTTGTACCAGCAAGGTAAATTTTGGGAAATGAAGATCGTGGGTAAATTATGAGAGGATGGGATGACAACGCACGTGTGAAAAAGCTAATGTTTAAGTGGGGATTTGCCAGCTGTTACCGCTTTAATTATCACTTTTGTAGATTAGTCTGGACATTTTGGAGGAGTTCAATGCTTGGAGAAACTTGGACCCAAAATTTGACCCCTCCTTCTATTGACTTTTCCAATCACAAACATAAATCATCATTTTGTTACTAGCTATCGATTTTGAATGTTTAGAAATACAATCAAAATGGCAGAAACAGCAGCAAAAAGACTCAAGACCTCTCCCGTTACCATCGGTACTCACAATGGCCATTTTCACGCAGATGAAGCCTTAGCGGTTTATATGCTTCGTCTTCTCCCAACTTATCAATCTTCAGAGCTTATTCGAACTCGGGACCCTAAACTTTTAGAGACTTGCCATACCGTTGTTGATGTGGGAGGCGAATACAACGACGAGACCAAGAGATATGATCACCATCAACGTACTTTCGATACTACATTCCCAAATCGTCCTACCAAACTCTCTTCTGCGGGGTTAGTGTATATGCACTATGGCAAGGCGATTATTGCACAACATCTAGGTGTCGCCGAAGATGCGGAAGAAGTTGCTGTCATCTGGAGAAAGATTTACGAAAGCTTTATTGAAGCACTTGATGCTCACGATAACGGTATTTCAGTTTACGACCCAAAAGCCATTTCCGCCGCAGGCTTAGAGAAGAAGTTTAGCGATGGAGGATTCTCATTAGGTGCTATGGTATCCAGATTGAACCCAAACTGGAATGACCCCACTCCATCTGATCCTGTCGAGGCTCAAAAGGCAGAAGATGAGAAATTTTTGGTAGCCAGCACTAGAATGGGCGAAGAATTCTCGAGAGATTTGGATTACTATACAAAATCATGGTTGCCAGCACGATCAATTGTCCAACAAGCATATGCCAAACGCCTACAATACGATTCGAAGGGAAGAATATTGGTATTTGATGGTCAATCTGTTCCATGGAAGGATCATCTCTACACACTTGAAGATCAAGAGAACAGCGAGAATAAAGTACTCTACGTTCTCTACCCTGAGAGCCCACGACCAGACGCAAAATGGAGAATCCAATGCGTACCAGTCACTAAAGACTCTTTCCAAAGCAGAAAGCCATTGCCTGAGGCATGGAGAGGGTTCAGAGACGAGGAATTATCTCAAATTACTGGTATTCCAGGAGGAGTTTTCGTTCATGCAGCGGGATTTATTGGAGGAAACAAGACTTTCGATGGAGCAAGTAAGATGGCAGCAACAGCTGTTGATTTGTGATATTCACGAAAATCACGACAGACATTATTATGAGGCGTTGTTCGGTATCAAAAGCCAAAAGGTTAGATAGGCTCAAGAAATATAGGACCCAGATCAATGAGTTCATACACATCGAAATCTCAAAGAAAATGACTGGATATATTGACAGCCTTTAAATCCATCGTTTCGTATTGGCAAGTAGCTCGACTATCATAGCTGGCATAAAAAACGAAAATGTACAGAGAATGCTCCATCCCCTTAAACCATCAAGATCATCATCATATCATTGAATAGCCCAAAACGCCGAATCCCGCGCGCACGCACACGTAGTAAATTCTCCCACAAAAATACCCTTAACCATTGATTGGAATACCTCCCTTAACAACTGGTGGACTAACACTGCCATCTCCCGCTTGCTGTGCGTTTCCATCATTCTTCTTATCTGCCTCATCAATGCTTGTCTCGCGATGTAAATAGCTGCTCTCTTTTACTGGACTTCCGCTCTGCTGACCCAATCCCAATCCTGCAATGCTACCATGATGTGCAGAGCCAGGTCCTACATTTGTATTGCCAGAACCACCTTGTGCGGCATTGCCAACGCTGGGAGATGAGAGATGGGGGATGTTTTCTGGAAGAGGGTGTTCAGATCCAACGCTGCCAGTGTCGACGGAAGAGGCCTTGCCGGCTTTAGAAAGCGCATAGTCGCCGGAATCGAAGTATTTACGTTCCTTGAGTTGTTTGGCTAAATGATCGGCTTTGCTGGGGAGTTTGCCATAGAGGCGGAAGAGTCGTTGCTCATCCGGGGAGAGGGACTGCGGGGTCGGAGAGTCAATAAATTGAATGGCATGATGAATTCGAGCTGAGCGAAGAAGGAAATTGAATGGTTACTACTTACTGCAATATCGATCTTGTTCTTTTGCAAAGGGTTCATCTTGAAGATGAAATGAACTTCGGGTGAGTTTCCTTTGAATCTGGATTGGGAGAATCTGGATGGATTTAAATGGATTTTCACGAATTAGATAGTATAGATTTCTATATCCGTATCCGAAGTCGAGATTATTTTGTAATCAAATGCTTATTTACCTCTCTTTCTTCTTTGTCGCTCGAAAGATATACTACTGCTGTACTCTTTAAATAACCACCAAAGGTACAACCGTAGTGCGAGCGATTGGGTGTAGATTTGCGGTCAATGAGTGGATTCAAGGGGGAGTGGTGAATCGAATGGAAAGAGAGACAGATTTGAAAGATTGTGTTTCCAGGTATTTGAGTAACGATTTGGAGTGAGAAATATAAAGATCTTATGATTTTTGTTCGGGATTGAGTTGCACAAGAGAATATTCCTTGGAGGGGAAAAGGGTATTATGAACAGCTCAGAATGACCGATAGCGTTAATGGGTGTGTTAAAGGTATGGGTATGGTGGGGTACACTTTTTCGCTCGCTCGCTTGGCTTGGTTGGCTCAATTGCAGGATTTCGAAATCCAGACCTTTTTGCGTGAGAGAAAAAAATCTGATTGAACAGCTGAATAAGATCAAGATCCACGGTCGAGAAGAAGCAGAAGAAGAAGCAGAAGAAGAAGCAGAAGAAGAAGCAGAAGAAGAAGAAGTCGGGAAGTGAATTAGGAAAGACGCTATCGAGGGTATCAAGGTATACTATATCATTCCAATCAATGTACGTATGAATATATACATGTACATATATATCTCTCTCCGTTGAGTGGTTGCCTCTCTCTATCCCCCTTATCAAACTGGCACAGAACTACCAAGGGATATATATCTTTCTAACCTTGTATCCTTTCTTTCCTTTGCCCCTTGTAAGCCACGCATCCATCCTCTTTCTACTGCCGTGTATTTACGGAGTAGATGCGCAAAGATCAACCTGAGGACTCAAGGGAAAGGTTGATTCGATTGGCTTTCAAAGTTCTCAACAGACAATCACGAGATCAATTTCATTCACATCCCCGCACATCTTTGCATCTTTTATCTTTTTTCCAAAGTTTGAAAAAAAGCTCCTCGCACAAGGGGTAGTCTCCTCTTACCACGAGTCAGAGTCCAACAACCATATACGATCATCGATCATTTAGCCATCCCTTGGGACTCTTTACCCCGCAACAACCCAAAACTTATTTCACCTGAGCCACCATCTACTAGGGATTATTTCCGATTCATTGCTCTGCTTTTAACCCTTGCACACTTTCCTATTGGTCTCTCCTGTTAATCAAGCATCAAGCTTGAAGTCTACACCAGTATCCAGCTAAGATATCTATCTGAAGATGACCCAAAAAACCTACATCGTCGAGCACCTCGATGACGAACTTGGACCGTGGTCTGAGCTTGAATATATCACCATAGCCAAAGAGTCCAATCAGGCGGGTGCAAAATTTTGCCTGTCGTCAATTCCTCCTACCTTGAACATACCCGAGGTCTTAAAGGCCGTGCCGGGTTTCACTGCAGATGGCCGGAGTGTCGAAACCTTATATGTCGAAAACAAGTCTCGTGTGTGCTTGCTTGATCCAGCAGCCACCAAGGAATTGAGTCCAGAAGATGGCGACCTGTTTGACGTTTTCCTTTTTGGCGGAATCTTAGGTTGGTACACCGCAGTTGCCTTATCTACATGTAGTAGTTGCTAATATGCTGTGCTCTAGGAGATGATCCACCTAGAGATCGAACTTCTGAACTGCGAAAGAAAGGCTTCGAAGGCCGTCGGCTTGGCCCCATCCAATTGACAACTGATACTGCAGTTCGTTGTACAAGAATGGTTACTCAAGATAAAAGTCAGTCAGCTGATTCGGCCTGCCTCCCACCACTCAGAAGCTATATGCTGACTTTTTTGTAGTTCCGTTGGACAAGATTCCGTACGTTGACTACCCAGAACTTCGGGTCAACAAGAATGAAAGTACAGAAATGCCTTTTCGTTACGTGAAGGACGCCGAGGGAAAACCCATCATGCCAGAGGTAAGCTCACAATTCTTGACATAGCTTACCTACGTGTCGAATTAATCAAATACATAGGGAATGGTTGAACTTATCAAGAAAGACACGGAAAAGGGATTTGGCGACATGTTTTAGGAGATTATTTAATGGAAATTCCGTGAGATATCTAGGTATAAATAGCATTAGCACATGGCAGCAAAGTCTTATGATATGCCACCGCGTTATTTTCATAGCTCCAAGTGAACATCGGAAGTCCAAAGGCCAATATGAGATCGTTCCCATCAAGTGTCGTTTCGCAGTTCTAGAACGTAGCTCACTTGAGCTTTGGAAACATTGAGCAGGCGAACATGTTTCGCCAAGAGACTGAACATATGGGTGTAAATAATCATAAGAAATGATAGAAATACAGGCATTAGCATCTTCGGACCACAATTAGCAATCAAGTTTTCCCCTCTACCGAAGTATAGACAATGTTGGGCTTCAGAGGGTTCTTCTAGACCAAAATTAACTTCTTATGCCTACAATTCTTCTTAGCTTCTGAAGGTCCAGGTCATGTCGCAGCGGCCTAGGACCATAGTACATCAATATGCGAAACACTCTTATTCATAGGTGGATCTTTTCAAAGACAATGGATTCGAGCAAGGGGAGTCCGAGAACGGGTCACAATAAGTGAATAGTTAAAGGACTTTCTTTGTAAGAGTCGGCGACGACCGAAAACTTTCGGAAAAATCATACTGCTCTATGATAAGTAGATTGCTTCACAATAGCTGTTGTACCTTGAGCTCTTAATATGATAAATGCAATTTCAGATTTCCTCAAGATACGCATAGATTTCGTAATCATCTCCACTCACAATCTATTCTTGAGCATTCCGAACCTGTCACAGTGTTTCACATCGCTAGGGTCCAATAGCGGGTAAAGGAATCTAGCGATATAGAGTGTCCCTAACAATCATTCCTGTATCAGTATTAAGTAACAACAAAGCCGCGAATCCCCCAAGAGCAGGTCAATATCAACTGTGTCCACATTCTGACACACTTTAAAAATTTATCTTTCTCATCTCAATACCATCGGCGGATGACAGGATATTGGTAATTCGCGACTACGCGACTCCTATAAACACCCTTTTGAGATACCCTTTTCTGGGTTGTCTGTTACGAATAGGAACGAACACCAAGGGCTGAATATTGACAATGCGGTCTCTCACTTCCAGGTCTAGTTCGGCCTTACTGACAGTATGGGGACTATTATCCATATCATTGATGCCCTCGCTGGGTCAAGCAGATAAAACTGCTGGGGATTATTTTGTCCATTCGCTGCCGGGCGCTCCGCCTGGACCCTTACTCAAGATGCATGCTGGGTAAGTTACATTCTCCATATCAGAGATAAAGCTAACACGAGGCTTGCAGACACATCGAAGTCACCCCTGACCATCACGGAAACATGTTCTTTTGGCATTTCCAGAATAGGCACATTGCGAACAAACAGCGCACCGTGATTTGGCTGAATGGAGGTCCAGGTTGCAGTTCTGAAGACGGAGCTTTGATGGAAATTGGTCCTTATAGAGTAAAAGATGGATCCAATGGACCAAAACTCGAATACAATCCAGGTTCTTGGGATGAATTTGCGAATGTTATGTTCGTAGATAATCCAGTAGGAACAGGATTTAGTTTCGTGGACTCGGACAGCTACGTCCATGATTTGCCCGAGATGGCAGATCAATTCGTCCAATTCTTGGAGAAATGGTTTGCGCTATTCCCAGAGTATGAGCATGATGATGTGAGTATGATACTGTTCAATTGTTATTATACGGATTGCTAACTACTTCAAAGTTATACATTGCGGGAGAATCTTATGCAGGACAACATATTCCCTACATTACAAAAGCTATCCTGGAACGAAACAAGAAACCTGATACAAAACATCCGTGGCCAATAAAAGGAATGCTAATTGGAAATGGATGGATATCGCCGGCTGAACAATACATGGCCTATCTTCCATTCGCATATGAGAAGGGGCTAGTCAAGAAGGATAGCGAAAAGGCAAAGAAATTGGAATCCCAACAAGCCATTTGCACTAAATTATTGAATGAGAACGGCGGAAGAGACAGAGTCGATAACGGCCAGTGCGAACAGATTTTACAAGAGATTTTGTCGACCACTCAAACCAAGGGCTCAGATGGCAATATGCAATGCTACAACATGTATGATGTGAGGTTGAAGGACTCCTACCCAAGTTGTGGTATGAACTGGCCTCCCGATTTGGTCAATGTTACACCTTACCTCCGCCGAACGGACGTGGTTGCAGCTCTCCATATTTCACCTGAAAAAAGGGCTGGATGGACTGAGTGTAACGGTGCTGTTGGCAGCGCTTTCAGAGCTACACACTCAAAACCTTCCATTCAGATTTTACCAGACCTTCTCAAAGAAGTCCCTACCATACTATTTTCCGGTGCTGAGGATTTGATTTGCAACCACATAGGCACTGAAGAGATGATCAGCAATATGGAGTGGAACGGTGGCAAAGGATTCGAACTTGGATCCGGAACGTGGGCGCCACGTCGGGATTGGGAATTCGAAGGCGAGGCAGCGGGTTTCTGGCAAGAAGCACGCAATTTGACTTACGTCCTCTTCTACAATTCGTCTCACATGGTACCCTTTGATTATGCACGACGCACTCGAGATATGCTTGACAGATTTATGCAAGTAGACATCGCTAGCATTGGCGGCGCTCCAACTGATAGTCGTATCGACGGCGAGAAGGGTTTGGAGACATCTGTTGGCGGTCATCCTAATAGTACTGCTGCAACCCAAGCCGAAGAAGAACGTTTGGAAGCCGCGAAATGGAACGCCTACTACAAATCTGGTGAGATTGTCCTAGTGATCGTCATTATTGCAGCTTCGGCATGGGGCTATTACATCTGGCGTGAACGACGCCAACGCGCTGGTTACGCTGGAATTTTCGGGGGTGACACTCCTATGGCATTGGCGGGTGCGAGAAGTGGCCCTAGAGGCGCAGCAGGTCTTGAGAATTTCCGCAATAAACGAATGGCGAGGGATGTGGAGGCAGCGGACTTTGATGAAAGTGAATTGGATGAGCTACACGTGAAGTCACCTACGGACGACATGGATAGAGATAGATATAGCGTTGGAAGTGCAAGTGATGATGAAGGCACCACAAGGAGGAATGGAAATGGCAAGGGCAAAGAAAAGAGTTACTCATAGTCTAATGCACTGCACGTATGACGAGTTGGAGGATTGGCAAGTCGGAATTTTCTTTTATCCGTGTGAGCATTAGTATGGGCGCCTTTTGGGATTTGGGCAATCGACGCGCTGGGTATGTTACTATCACTATTCTAGACTTGGTTCGATTGAACTGCATTGTGGGAACTGCGGGAGTTTAAATGGAAATGGAAATGAACCCGTTGATGTATCGTGAGATATTCGATTTTATCGCACTCGTGTATCGTATCACTGAATTTTAGGAGTGCATAAATGTGAGATGTGTTGTATGGTTGACTTTGAACACGCTTCATATCATTACTACCTATATGACCTAATTTTGGAATCCTATTGATCGCCCTGTGACCGCCTTAAACTCCTCTGTAATAACTTCATCTTCTTGTATAACTGTGGCATCCAGCTCTCCCTTCCCTTGCTCGATTAGGTCCTGGTTTTGAAACGCTCGGTCTAGGACTACATCTATGCCTCCTTCAACTCGATTCAATTCATATGCCATCTCATAGGATCAGAGATGCCTTCAGGCCTTGGAATTCTCGCCCATATATCTTTATTTATCATTCGCCAATTTTCCATCTCGAAATTCTCATAATGTAATGGAATCTCATCTCCATCTACCTCTTCTTGACACTTGGTCTAGGCTTGCACTCATCCGCGTTTACTGGATGTAACATAATCTTATTTGGGTATTGAGGTGTGTTGCTTGCATAACCCTTACTCCAATCGTAGCTAACGGCGTAGGCGAAAATGTTTCCGGTGTGGTTGAAGGCTGTAGCTGAGATGGTTCCCCCAACGGTTGGGTATCCCTTCAATCTGTGCTTGGCAATTCCGTCCCAGAAATGGAACGTACCGTCGGACCCAGCAGTGCTGAAAGTACCGTGGATAGGGTGGAAGGATATCGCGTTTACGGAGTAGACGTTGGTCATGTTGTTTGAGGGTGGGTCGCGGTGACATTTGAAAGAGAAGTTCATACTTTGATAGATTAGTGAGGAGTCTTGAAAAATGCGTTCTGGGGGAAAGATTGCATACCTAGCGTCCTTGTCTTCAACATATTGAATAGCACATCTTCCTTCAATACTACCAACGGCGAAACCAGAAGCATCGGGAAATAAGCTAATGACTCTAGTTTGCCATTTCAACGGACTTTGAATGGTCTTCTTAATCTTATCTGGCATGTTCAAATCGATAATATTAATATATCGGTCTGCGGTTCCAACAACCAAAACATTCTTCTGCACATCTAAGGTATAGACTTTGTGGTTCATGTTCACCGAAATGACCGGATTGGGAGTTCTCAAATCCCAATACTTAATGGTGTTATCCCAAGATCCGGTCACGAGCATCTCGCCGTTTGTTTGAGGGGCAGTGAAGAATCTCGCGGATTTTATAGGTTGATCATGCGCGGCGACTTGCGACACTGTTTGATTGCTTTCAAGATCCATAACACGCGCAGTTTTGTCGGCTCCGGCGCCCACTACTTTCTTTCCATCCTTTTCGAGTTCATCAGCATGCTTTCTGATAAGCTCAGCTAAAACGTCTACATACCTTTGACCAGTGACAGCTAAAGACCGGCCCTTCGAAATCAAATAATGCCCTGCCTTCACTCTGTCCGCTCGACAAGATCTCATAGATCCTCACTTTCTTATCCCATGATGCGACCGCTAAATGTTCGGAAACCGGCGAAAAGGCAAGATCGGAAATACTATCCTCGGGAGGATTATTGAGAGGGATATCTTTCGAAAGATCACCGAGAGTATTGGCCGCGCTAGTCGAGGTTGTGGTAGCTGCAGAACCAAATAATCCGGCCATTTTTGCTTATAGATATCTGCAAAATCGTCTCAGTCGTATGCGCCGTCTCGGGAAAGGTAGCTTTTTCGCGTCGGTTCGCGTTCGTTGGCGTTGGTCGTCGAACAATTTCAATTTCACCTGTTTTGCGTGCACGTAATTAAAAAACGACGGCTTCTCCAGGCATCGAAAGCTCATGTTGAAAATCCGCGCTAATGATGTTAGCTAGCTGCACACTAGCGGCCGCACAAAATCTCCCATCCACTACAAAATTTAAATTTTCAATTGGAATTCTCTCCTTCTTCCTTTTCTTCTACAACTTCTCGCTCAAAGAATCGCATTCGAAGCACACAAACAGAAATATCTTCATCGATGTTTCAATCTACTCTTATGCTTTGGGAGAAAGTCCCCGGACACCCTTCCTTCTAAAAGTTAGGATTGCGGAAACGCGCCGCCATAGAAGCACTTGCGGCTTCTCTTCTACCAATTCTTTACCTCCAATTTCATCCATCCTTTCGCCGTTATTACTGTTGCCACGAGGCTTCTTGAAGATTGGATTCGGAGCATAGGAGACCACATGGATGAAGATATGAGTCCGAGCTCCTGTGTAATGTTTCCAATTGACTTGAAGAAGAGTGGTGATGGGAGGTAGAAGGCATGTTCCTGATTGGGGTGGGAGTGTTAATGGTAGTCGAGGCTTTTTCGTCGAGATCGATAGTTATGCGATTGCTTTCCTGTGCTGCAAAGCTGGGAAAGTAACTCGATGGGGCTTATTCTTGATGCGAGAAGTTCAATTATATTTTTTGAGTCTATAGCTTATAGGAAAGCAAAGATGTTTTTGACTGAAGGTTGGGACACCAAACTCTAACTCTTTCTTCACCGAAAGGGTCGTCCTTGATCGGAAGTCATTCATCTTAGAAGCTCTGTCGAAGGAGCTGGACTTTGTTACGATCACAAAAGCAGTTCAGGTGATGATTACCAAATAGAGTCAAGCACTGAATTGGGCCGTGTAAAAAGCGGCTCATAATTTGATGACCACAATTGCGTTATGGTGTCTGATGAACTTTACAAAGCTTTTTTTTTCTTTTTGTCAATCAAACTTAGCATTCAATGATAATATTATATTAAATTCCATCTATCTGATATGCAACTCACTCATACTCCCAAGATCCAAAGATATAGTGATGCAAATGTATGCAAATGATGCCGCTGTCCTTTTAAATTTCCCAACCCGTCATAATCCTCATATGGTATCAAGCCGTTAATCCACCCATAAAATGCAATAGTAAACAATATCCTTCACATAAGCCCACCCAGAACCACTCTTCCAACGCCCGCAACCTCGCTCTTCACTCCACCTCTGCTGCTATCCTCGAATTCCTTTACTACTCCCTGCACAATAATCTTCCTTACTCTAGCATCCGCTTTGGTAAACATTTCCGCAATCTGTGGACTGCACTCTTTGGGTGACGATACCAGGCTCATCAACCTTGTATAACAATCAATCAACACATCGCATAGTGTCGCAAATGTCTCGTAGAAATCGGGATCGAATGGTAAAGATGGTGTCAAGAGATGTGTATATTCCTCCCCTGGTAATAAATCGTTTTCACTTGCTGGGAATGATGTTGCGCCATTGCCACCTCCACTCGATGTACTGCCATTGATAGATTTGGTATCCGAGACATCGTTACCCATTGGTAATCCTATCTCGGTCGCAGAACTTGTGCGTCGTCCTTTACTTGGAATCATAGTTGAGCGCTTGAACATCTGTGGAAATCTTCCGCGTGATAATGAAGAAGATGTCGATCCATCTGGTGGATGCGCTTGTTGGAAAGATTCGAATTCGCCCAGAAGCGCGTTGAGCGTGCGCAGAAATTCCGAAGGACTTGAAGAATTAAGATCGAGGATTGTAGGGAGTGAAAGGCCGAGAAGAAGGTAATTCGTCGCACGACGAGCGAGTTTGCGCGCATCGAAGTAGGGCATTCGTTGCAAATCGGGCTTGTTGAATAATAATGTATTGAACCAGTAGACCCTTCCTTCATGACTATTCGAGTTAACTTGTCAGTATAATCTCTCTGGGGTAAGTTGCAATGAGAGGATAGCAAAGACATACGCCTTTCGTAAATAATCCAACGTAGATATTCTCTTCGACGCCATCTCTTGTATGTGCTGGTAAGTTATGGTCTCAAGCGTCGGACTACCAGGTTGCATTGGGGCCATTACGCCTGGTCCCGCAGGTCCTCCCCCTGAGGATTGATAACCCGTCCCTGGTCTGGCAAGCATCTTCGAATATGGCGTCGTCGAGGTGAAAGATTGAGCATCTATCGATTGACGCGGTAACGTTTCTCCAAACGAATTGGCTCCTGTAGTTTCTGCTAAGACAACGCGATCGTAACTATCTATACTTTGCCGGGGATCCGAGGGTGGTAATGGAAGGTTTACTGGGACGACATAGGGATTGTTCGCAGCAGAATGCTTTTCGGATGAGCTCGAAGTGGGAAATAATGGAAGATTAGGTAGAAGTGTCGAGTGTAGATGCGCAGTGGAATTATTACGTCGATTATGGCGAGAGGATGCAGAAAAGGAGGGTTTGCGACTGAAGCCAGTTACCGATGGTCTCGGTTGGTGAGTCGGTTGATGTGTTGGACTGTATTTGGACTCGCTTTTAGGGGAACCTCCGCTAGTACTTGGACGATTTGAAGTTGAAGTTGGAGTCTTACTGCCCCCAAATATATTACCACCTTTGAAGAGTCCACCACCATTGGTATTTGAGGAGGGTGTAGGTCGATGCATCTTTCCGCAATCGTACGCCACAACATCGGCTAATTAGATGTTCGATGTTCGATGTTCGATTTTCCGATAATAGCCCCCACCTTCTCTCGAGCGTCTCTTTCCTTCAATGTTTCTTCAGTCAAATGTTCACACTCGAACTCGATGTCTTCTTCTCTTGTCGTCTCTGGCAGTCTTTCGTTTTCGTGTGGCCGGCGGTATGCTTGCCTGCTTTTAAACCAAACTTCGAGAGTAAAGAGAGAGACAAAAAAAGGAATCAAAAGGGATATATATTATCAAATCCTGTTGGGAAATGTGCTAATATTATTTATTTATTCGAGTGGATCAGAAAGGAAATACCGAAGTCTCATCCCCAGACTTCAACCGTAAAAAGCAAATGTGCAGGATGAAGAAAAAGCAACAGATAAAATTGGATTGGGAAGAAAAAAAGGAAGGATTGACTGAAGAAGCAAAACAAAAGACTAAACACAATAAAGTACGAGATTATAGGTCGAATGCAGAGAGAAGGAATCGGAGTCCATATCTATATCTACCTACCTGTCTTATCCTTCATGTCCCATAAGTAAGATGATCTGGGTATCTTGTAACCCAATAGTTTGATTGTTCAGAACCACATAGGTGGTGGTGTATCGCTGCCCATCCTACTTTATCGGTCTATTGACCCCAACGTTCAGGGGGGTGTAAGACGGTAAGGTTGCTTGAATAGGGTTAACCTTACATCTTACATCCCATGGACCGATTCTGTACAGCTGAGCTGTATGGAATCCTCGTGGCTGCTTCCTAACTGGCTCTTTGCGAACTCCATCCATCTGGAGTGGTTGAAGCGTTGAAGAAATGGCACGCATGATATACTCGAGTACCCAGATAGGTAGATGCATACATAGGTAGATTTGACGAATGAATGATCGAATGTCTACATCATACCAGCATAGGACATAGCAGGAACTTTGACTACGGAGAATTCTTTTTCGTCACCTTCTTTCTCTGAATCTCCGAGGTTGTGTGTTTTCTAGAATATAGCCTCATGTTCTAATTTTCCAGTTTTTCCAGTTACATGGTACTGCGTAGAACTTGGACAATGTGATCCATGGATGAGATTGACGAGATTGATTGATTGATTGATTGATTGATTTGATCTGCTGGTAAGCGGTAAAGGGAGGAGATGCCCCGCAACCCCTTCTTATTATTAACCTGACCTGGCTATTCGACGAAACACCTTTTGGGAAATATATCAATCTTCAAAACCAAAGAACAATAATACTTTCAATTAATTCATAATCATGGCCAATAATTTCGAGGAAGAAGGTCCATTTGGCGAAGCAGCGCCTGAGATATTAGAGGATAGAATATGGGTAGATGGATGTTGGGACTTCTTTCACCATGGTATGTTTGTTTATATAGAGTTCCAGAAAGCTATTTGGGAAGCTTACCCCTGACTTCATGTGCTAACATGTTGATTCCTCTACAGGACATGCCGGCGCCATGCTTCAAGCACGACAATTGGGGAATGAGTTGGTTGTAGGAATTCATTCAGATGAATCAATTCTCGAGAACAAAGGACCTACGGTCATGACGCTACAAGAACGGTAATTCAGGACGACCATTGGACGAGGACTGATTTACTGATACCATATCCTCAAGAATCGCGGCAGTAGATGCCTGCAGATGGGTTACACAATCGGTATCATATGCGCCATATGTTACTTCTTTGCCATGGATTTCTCATTATGGTTGCAAATATGTAGTTCATGGCGATGACATTACATCGGACAGCAGTGGGGAAGATTGTTATCGATTTGTCAAGGCCGCAGGTAGATTCAAGGTCGTGAAGCGAACGCCAAGTATCTCAACGACAGATCTTGTAGGACGAATGTTACTCTGCACACGAACGCACTTTATTAAATCACTTCCCAAGCTCTTGGCTGGGGAAGATGGCTCTGGAACTCCGGAGGAGAGGCATACCGAAGGCAAAGCTATGACTGAAAGAATGCGAATGTATGCTACCGATGAAACTGGACTTAAGCCAGGCTCAAGTGTTTGGTTTTGGAAAGCTTCGATTGCGGCTAGGGAGGACGAGACCGAGAACGAGAAGGGAGTCTTCAGTTCATTGATGCAAGGATCAACCCCAAAACCTGGTCAGCGAGTCGTATATGTCGATGGTGGCTTCGATCTCTTTTCTTCGGGTCATATTGAATTCCTTCGACAAGTCATAAAGGCGGAAGAGAAGCTCGCTGAGGGAGAAGGCTGGTACAACAAAGAGGCTGTAGAAGAACGCCTTGGTAAAGGGGCAGACTATGCCCCATGTTTCGTAGTGGCTGGTGTTCACGATGATGAGGTTATCAATCATTGGAAAGGAGTCAATTATCCAATCATGAATATCTACGAACGAGGTCTTTGCGTATTGCAATGCAAGGTATTAAGTGTCCCACGGTATCCCTCCCAGGTTGCAGTTCTAACTTTATATAGTATGTCAACGCCGTCATCTTTGGTGCGCCTTTCACTCCCTCCAAGGCATATCTTACAACAACTCCATGGGGGGTACCTGATGCCGTCTATCACGGACCAACAAGTTTCATGCCATTGACCTATGATCCATACGTCGCTGCAAAGGAAATGGGAATCTATCGCGAGATTGGCAACCATGAATTTGCATTTGTCAATGCTGGTCAAATTGTACAACGGATTTTGAAAAGTCGAGACATGTATGAAGAAAGACAACGCGTAAAGGGAGTAAAAGGTATTGGCGAGGAGGCTCAAAGGACTCGCGAACGATTGGAAGAAGAGCAGCGATTAAAGGAAAACACTGCATAAATGGGTCAAAACCTGAAAGAAAAGTTCAAGGGTAGAGAGGCAACCAAAAAGAAGTTCATAGATAGAGATACCACCTAATTTTACATAAGATAGAGATAAATATCAGATTAATTGACCAAAGAACATGCCATGGCTTGGTATCCACCGTCAAGATAAACCATTACAGCCAATTGACAATGTTAAACATTTACAAACAGCGATCTATCAGGTTGTGAGTGTGCTTGTGACTTCTGATGATACGAATCTTCTTGCAGTTCCGCATATTTTGAAGTCTCGGTATCCGAGTGTAACCGTTACCCGGCAATAAGCGAGTGATATCAAAGTCCATTCTTTTCATCCATTTTTATTGGAAAGAATGAAAATGTTCAAATTGACGACATCATATCTGAGATGTCCCACCATGCACATCCACATTCACATCTTTCAACGCCTTCTTCCTATCATCAACGTCTGCAGTCCGGCTCCGTTCCGGACAATGGACCGCAGCAAGAGCAAGAGCAAGAATCCCATAAGCCGTGTGTTACATACAATCCATCATTCCTCGCCAAAATATACTTTCTTATGCTCAGAAGTCCAAACTCGGGGGGTAGTCTTCTGACAGCAGTCCCTTTACATGGATCTCTCTCCCTTTTGCGTTCTCAATGATCGGACTCATTGGAGTGCAATCTTCCATGCTTGACTGTTCTCCTGATATAACACGCCCTTCCCGACTGACTAGACTACGATGTACTCCGTGCCGTTACTTCCATCCCTAGTAGTCGATTTTCCATGCATTGCAGTGACCCACCAGCAAAATTCATGACAACTTTCTACGAAGTACTCCGTAGATACGAAATCCTGTACGTACGTACGATATGTACTATCTACATACTAAACGGTCAAGTATTTTTATACGATAGAGCCATGATTTGATGACGGGAGTCTGCCAAGTAGACCCCAACGGGCGGTGGACGGTGGGCGGCGTATGAGAATCTAATTGATTGGCTTCTTTTTGAATACGTCGCCTCGATTACTCGATTACCTGGGTAGGATTTCCGCAGAGACGGGCTAGTGCCATAAGGTTGAGTTTGAATTTTCTCTGTCAAATATTTTTATATATTGATATTTATATATTTTGGTATTTTATGGATTTAGAATCTTATCTGTGCATGTCTCTAGTCTCTAGATTCCACTCCCCTGGGTCCCTCTCCATTCCACTTCCACTTCCTTTCCTCGAGTCCCTCCAGTAAAATTGTTCCAAATTCGTTTGTTGGGGTGTGACTCAAAATTTCAAACGAAACTCCTTTTACTAATAAATTTATTAGTTCATTCTATATAAACTCTAGAAATCCTTTCTTTGTCCACGAATTCCATTTCTCTTGATCATCTGCAACCTTTTTTTGACATCAAAACTATTAGATTTTCTTAAGAAGTTTTCAATCAATACTTTCCTACACTCTTTTACTTTTTCTGTCAAGTATCAATTGGGTATCTGGTTACCATAAGATCATAAATCACATTCACAATGGCTCCATCAGCAATCTCACAAACTCCTCCTAAGGATGTTCAACAATCCGATGAACTCTTAGCTGCCGCCGTCACCAAAAAGATTGCAACTACGGAATTTGGTACTCTTCCTCATCTAGATGCATCTTTACTCAAGGTCACCAAGACTACTACACCTATGAATGTTCCTGCAGCAGGCGATCCAATCATCAATACTGCCTCCCAATGTACCGACCATATGGTCACAGCCGTTTGGAACAACATGACGGGATGGGGTGTACCAGAGTTAAAGCCATACGGAAATCTTTCTTTGGCTCCCACAGCTTCTGTTTTACAGTAAGTTGTTTTCTGTTTTCCCCTGTTGTTTTTTTGTTTGCTAGATGGGAGGCACTTGAGCCATAGCCACCATTGTTCTCGTTTGAGGATGATGTGGGATGGGATAGGATCTCCCAACCGACGTCTCATATCACGACCTAAGCAAGAACCATATTTTGTTTTTTGACCAATTATGTATTCTGAATATGGATATTGACTCATTTTAGTTACGCAACTGAATGTTTCGAGGGCATGAAAATGTACCGGGGATTCGACGGAAAACTCAGATTGTTCAGACCGGATTGCAACTGTCAGCGAATGCTCACTTCCGCTACCCGTATTTCGTTGCCAGGATTCGATCCCAAGGAGTTGGAGAAACTCATCGTTGCTTTGGTTTCCGTGGACGGTCCTAAATGGCTCCCAGAACCTGGTACTTTCCTCTACTTGCGACCCACTATGATTGGTAGCGCTGGAGCACGTGAGTATACCCTTTGCTAGATTTTGACTTTGGTGCCGTGTCAAATGTGAAGTATACTTTTTACTAGAGAAATCACTAATACGAATGCGTAGTTGGTGTTGCTGCCCCTAAGGAATGTACAATGTTCATCATCTCCACCTTCATGCCTTCAATGGATTCGCCCAAGGGAATGAAGCTTCTTGCCAGTCAAGAAGGTGTTCGTGCCTGGCCTGGTGGATTCGGTTTCGCAAAAGTAGGAGCCAACTATGGACCTACTTTGATGGCGAACTCGGAAGCTCGTGCCCGTGGCTATGATCAAGTTTTGTGGTTGCTCGATGGAATGGTTACCGAGGCTGGAGCTAGCAACTTCATGGTTGTATGGGAAACTAAGGAGGGTAAGAAACAGTTGATTACCGCTCCTTTGAAGGATAAGATCATCTTGGATGGTGTTACCAGAAGAAGTGTTTTGCAGTAAGTATCCCCTTATCTCAATGCCTTGAAAATTGTTCTAACCTCGAAACTACAGACTCATCCGAGAACGTATCCCCGAGCTTGAAATCGTGGAGCGCAACTTCACCATGGATGAGCTTGCCGAGACCGCCAAAGAAGGTCGTGTCATTGAGGCATTCGCTTGTGGAACTGCATACTTCGTCGTTCCCGTTGCACAAATCAACTACAGAGAGAAGGATATCGATATCCCCATGGTTAAGGGCAACAGCGGAGAATATGCTGCACAGGTCAAGCAATGGTTGGTCGATGTCATGTACGGAAACGTCGAGCACGAGTGGGGTGTTGTCATTGATGAAGTCGGTGCATGAATCATTCCCGTTCCATTGATTGGATTCGGGTAATTCGGTACTCTGGATTGTTCTGGCTATGGGATTCGCTTGTACAGTGGAGATTTATTCTCCAGTTAGTCAGATCGTCCTCTTTTTTCTTGTTTCGTCTCTCGTGTTTGCACTTTTGGCCGGTGGGAGGGGGAAAAAATGACTGGCTATTTCACGGCGCAGATTGGTTTTGCTTTTCTTTAGGGCTTGGTTCAGCGAGCGACATAGATATCTGTTTGCATAGAGAGAGTCGCATCAGCGTTGATGACTGGCTTTTTGTGTATTTTGATAGAATAGCGAATATCACAGCAATGATTTTATGAAAGATACAGTTTGTGTTTGATCCCGTTTCGTCAGTGTGGTGTGCTTGGCTATGGGGACATTGTTTTCAATGTCTTCAAGAAAGCGCAGATTCATTGCCAGGGATCTTAAAATCGAGAGACAAGAGTCGAGTCTTTGAAGTCTATATGTCAGCGTATTTCAATTTCCGGCGAATTGCTATAGTGCTCTCAAGCCAGAGTTTGAGATGTATGGTGTTCAATGATTTTAAGGTACAGCCAGAAAGTGGGATCAGATTCATCAAAGAGGCACCATGTAGAAGACTAGTCAAGATTTCAAGCAATCTTCGCTATGCAGAATGTTGATTGATAGATTCAATTCTCATGTAGAGCTTAATGTACAGATGCATAGAGTGGGTATAGACTGTATTGGATGTGTTGAACTTATCTAGCATCTCCCAGCGAAACAGTACAGCAATATGATTGATTGTCCAAAGGACATAAGTATGAGCAAATATGAAATATGGCTAGTGTCTGTACGTATCATGCACCCCATCCCAGATACCACAGTACGAGCAGCTTAATACCAGTGATCAGACTAAGATAAATCCCCATTCACCACATCATTGCTCCTACAATTCTTTGTCGTATTTTGTCTGTTATTTCATCGAATTCCTGCAAGGAATGTATTTGTCAGTATATGCATATGTATCGATGTATGTGTGCCTTCCTGCACAGTAAAAACAAAGAGCGCCATACCTTCTCCGAAGCTTCCATCTGCTCAATCGCGTCTCTTCCTATTTCTTCCAATTCTTCCAACAAAACATTCACCTGGGCCGTGTATTCGGCATCCAACAACTGCATATCGACATGATATCCCTCATCCGCATCCTCCTCGTTAAACATCTCGCCCCCAAACACCCGAGTCGCAAGTGTCTTATACTCAGACTGTAAATCCTCCCATTCTTTCCAATATCCTTCGAGCTTCTTGTCTTCCTCTTCGATCGTCTGTTTGAATTGCGCAATCCGCTTGCCAATCTCGACGATTTCGGAAATGGGACGACCTTCTTGCTGTACGGTCATTTGGATTTTCTGCGTGGCCAATGGCGTGCTGAGAGCTTGTGCGTTGTGGGAGATGGTTTGGAGGAAGGTTTGATCGGTAGCTTTGATCTCGGTGAGTTTTTGGAGAAGATCCGCGTGGGCTTCTTCAAAAGCGGCTTTTCCGGTGCGCAGGATGTGGCTTCTGGCCTCTTCGAGGGATTCTGGGTCTTGAGTCAGCTTTGAATTACTTCGCAAGTATAGTACATGGAATTAAAATACTCGCCTTCAAAAGCAGAAGAAAGGTCCTCGGGTTGAAGAGATGATTCAGCTCCATGAGCATGCTTTGGAAGCTGAGATGGACGTGTATCTTTACCACTCTGTTGCAGTTTCCGAACCTCATTCTTTGGAATTGGTTTTACAACGATGGATTTCTTGGCTTGCTCTCGGGATTGCTTGAGTGTTGATGTAGCCTTGGAAACTTTGGATGTCTTGGGTTTTGATTTTGCGCCATGCACTTTACTTCCATCGGGAGATTTGCGGTGGGTGGCTGGAATGTCTTTTTGACGGTTTGCTTGACGTGCCATCGTGACGCCTGAGTATCTTACAATGTAAGTAGCGCTGAACTATACTGGAAGAGAAATATGAACCTCTTCGTGGACGATGAAGTTGTTTGCATGATCATGAATATATTGTAGTGGAACTGTGAAAATGAAAATGAAAGTCGCTTAAAACAATCCCATTTCAAAGGAGGAAGGAACTCCTTAAATGACACGCGTATTCATCGCGTTCATAATGAAATTTAATCACATGAAATACAATAATGAACTCTCCTCCACAAACAGAAGCAATTGACCTTTCAATCATATAAGTAAGAATTTCATTGTGATCTCGCAGATTTTATCTCGGGATTCTGCGGGTGAGCACCCATACTTTTGGCTCCAATGTCATGATCCTACCAGTGCACATTCCCTTGGGCTGTGGCCGTCTGATGGGTAGCTGTAATCGTATATGTCAATGAGCAGAGCACCCATTATAGGATGAGTCCCAAAGGCTACTAGCATTGCAAAGTGCTCTGTATCAACAAGTTTTTCTGGGGTTATGATGAAATTACTTGCAATGTTTTCGGGTGGCTTTTTGGAAAAGTGTTGAACTGAGACGATCAAGAATTAACGAGGGTGGCAAAAGGAAATGAAAAATCTAACGAAGTGTAACGTGATTGTAGCCTTGAGATTGATATTCATGGGGTACAAGATGCCTCAATATCAGATTCGATGATCGATTCTATGCGCTTTCAGCGTGACCTATTTAACTCCACTTACAGCTATATTTCTTGAGCAATCTGGTGGTTGTTATTCTTTTCGTTGATTACAATGTCTGAACTTAGGAAAGATCATCTTCAGTCACTCTTCTGAGCTATCCAAGGTTTAGTCTCCAGTCTCACTTGAATTTTCATCTTGATTTTGATTTCTCAGCGTCTAACTTTCAGACATCCCAACAAGGGTAATAGGAAAATACGGATTATCAAGCTGAACATACTACGTCCAATGTATCCAAGGTAGCCTTTAAATCAGATGCAATTCCATATCCCGAACGCCAACTTTACGCCGAACCTGTTGAAAACACCAAGACACCTTTTGACACCCCCAGCAGCCAGATAGAATTGGCCCTCCATGCGTGCGGGTTACATTCCTTTGAAGAAACGTTGCCAGCATATCACCTCTCAGTGCCAATTATACTTCCAGCTTTAGTCTCTTTTCAATTACTGTCACAATCTCCTTCCAATCCTTCATGGCTCCATCCCCTACATCTCCACAAGCGAGCTCCTTTTCCTGAGGTCCCAAAACCTCAAACCATCCCTCGCCCTCATCCCCATCAGGACCAATACCCCATTCCTGCTCCAAGATCTTGATTTGACTCTTCGTTACTGGATGTCTCCACATAGCAGTATTCATTGCTGGAGCTACAACAATTCTTTTTTTGCCAGTGACAACCATCTCCCCATTCGTATCCACACTATTCTGAGTAGAAACTTCCACTTCTCCAGTCGTATCCCATGCCCTCACCACACTCGTAAGCAGATTATCGCTAAAACCACCCGTGATCTTAGCCATCGTGTTAGCGCTCAGTGGCGCAATGACAAGCATGTGTGCCCATCTTCTCAACTCTATGTGCAAAATACTCTGACCGCGCTTCCATGGATGAATCCATTCTTCCTCGTCCAGGAACACACCTTGCACGTTGGCGTATCGGTGAAAAGTATCGATGTGTGGTTGTTCTGTGCTTTGACCCTGAAGAAAATTGGTTGCAGATTTGGTAAGGATGACACAGATTGAGAGATTGGGATAATGTGACAAAGCAGATAGGATGTTGGGGATCTTAATGGTTGCGACGGATCCACTGGCTGCTAGGAGGAGGTGACGTTTACCATCGGAAGCATGATCCGCAGCCGTGAAAGGGTGTGATGTTCCAGATACTCGGGTTCGGTGCTCGTCACGCCCGGCATGGATCATTTGCAACATGGTGGATAAGATTTTGATGAGTTTGAATGACTTGAATATTGGGAAGCAATTGGAAGATTGATTGTGTGTGAGAGTATGGGAGTGGGGGATTTTACATGCTGTAGTAATGGAAGAAAGGATTTGTAATAAGAAGAATAGGAATTTAGAATGATTCAATACTCTCTATTCACTCATCATTATTCATTGTTATTGGATGTTTTCTATCGAATGATTGATTCATAAGGCTGAATGCAGTTATCGATAATATTACATACCACAGACATTGATTGGTTCGATAATGGTTAGCTCTACCGAGCCTCCATTCTCCGAAGCTCTTAAACATTATCAATCAAGAGGCAAGGCCACCAAAAAATACATCAAATTCCACAAATCTTGTACAATAATAAGATATCATATTTCAATATGATTGCCAAACCAATGTTGTCTTCGGTATGTCGAGTTTCTCTAACTCATTGAGAACCTGAAGCTGTTACCTGGAATACTAATTAATATTAATCAGATGTTCCGACAAGCTGCCCGGCCCGCGGTATTTGCCTCCAAATTCTCGACCCCTCGATTTTCCCCCATCGCATCCAGATATCTTTCTACAGAAGTTCGCAAGCAGATTGATCAAGTTGTTGGTTCAAAGCCAGTTGTCCTTTTCATGAAAGGCACACCAGAAAACCCAATGTGTGGTTTCTCAAAGGCAACTATTCAGATCTTGAGCCTACAAGGCTTGAACCCAGAGAAGTTTGCTGCTCTCAATGTCCTTGAGGATGAAGGTTTAAGACAAGGTTTGTCTCCAGAAGCAACAATCTTGTTTGCATGCTATATGGAATCTAACTGCATTTCAAATAGGAATCAAAGAATACTCCGAGTGGCCAACCATACCCCAACTTTATGTCAACAAGGAATTCATCGGTGGATGTGATATTTTGGTCGCAATGCACCAAAATGGAGAACTGGCAAAGGTTTTGGAAGAAAACAAGGTCTTGGTTGAGGAGTCATCATAAAGACCTCCCGACCACCTCGAAGACTTTAATATGTACAACAATGGAGGTGAGGGGAGAGGAGGTTCACTGCGCAATGCAGTTAATCTTTCTCAATATACCATGGCTCATGAGGAATGAGTAGACATATGAAGCAGATTCGGTAATATAATGATGATTTTCACGATATCTTGGGGAATATAAGGATAATAAACATGTGTACATCTCATACAAGTATTGAAGTACCCGTGAGAAGTTTTCATTTCAATACCAGGTCAGCACTTGTGTGCCTTTTGATCAATCTCATGGATAAATTCTTGGGAGGGCTTTATATCTAGAATGGGAATTCTTCATTGATATGCGTAATTCGCCATCTCCAGCTACTCGAGTAATTCTTATTCTCACCAAAACATGCATTTTGTCTAATTCCCCACCACTGATGAATGATTTCGGCATCGGTCGATCTTTCTCGGTTGTTACGATTAGCTCCAGCTTTGGCGGGAGCTACAAGCGACCAGTGGCGGCTACATATTGTATTCCTTCCCCCACGTCAAACGGCCCGCAAACCAAAGTGCAGTGACGTATGGAACTAACAAACATTCCATTGTAAATATCAGATCAAGGAGCAAGTACTCCGGTGCATAAGTAAGGTAGGTAGGTAGGGACAAAAGAATAGGTGATAGATTTTTTTCAGATTTTGTATATAACTCTTGCTAATTTCTTCTCCTCACCTACTACATCTTATAATATAAAGACAAATTGACATCTTCTCTCTTTCTACTTCAAACTTTAATACGTCAAAATGGTTGGTACAAATGAACTTCGAGCTGAGAATCTCTTCTCTATGAAGAATGATGTTTGCGTCATCACTGGCGGTGGAACTGGAATTGGATTAATGTATCCCCCCTCCCTCTCTCCATAACTGGAGTATTGATATTTGACTATATACTGATAATCAAATAGGGCCGCCCAGACATTAGCTGCGAATGGAGCAAAAGTATACATCACGGGTCGTCGAATGGAAGCTCTAGAAAATGCAGCCAAGCAACACTCTCCCACATCAGGAGGTTCGATTATCCCGTGAGTCTTGTACCTAGTTTTCTCTTCTATGATGTACCTATCAACAGGTACGGTAGTCAAACTAGGTAGCGCCTCTAACCGCAAACCTCTAGAATCGGTCCCTGTGACGTAACCAGCAAAAAGGATCTCGAAAACCTCGTTTCCGAAATCAGCAAGAAGGAGAAATACATCAGTCTACTCCTCGCGGGCGCGGGGATATCCGGGCCCAAAACCGAGCCCAACTCCTCCGACGCCGTCGAGCTGAAAGATAAACTGTTCAATGCGGAAAGTTTCGAGGAATGGGGTACGACGTTCAACACGAACGTCTCGGCGGTGTATTTCACCACGGTCTGTTTCCTCCCGCTGTTGCAGGCCGCTCATCAGGTTCATGGACGCATGTCCAGCTCGGTGATTGTGATTAGTAGCATGAGTGGCATTATGAGACATGCGCAGGGACATTTCTCGTACAATGCGGCCAAGGGCGCGACGGTGCATTTGAGTAAGTTGATGAGTTATGAGTTCAAGGAGATTGGCGTGAGGGTGAATAGTATTGCGCCGGGATATTTCCCGAGCGAGATGACGACGGGGGAGAGTGACGAGGCGCAGAAGAGTCATTTGGATGAGGAGAAGGTTCAGCAGAAGGGTCATGTGCCTATGCAGAGGGGTGGAAGGTATGTGTTTTGTCTTTCTCTTGGAGTTGAGAATGCTGGAAAGCTAATGAGATGTACAGTGACGAGGAAATGGCAATGGCTGTGTTATTCTTATCAAAGAATAACTATGTTAATGGAGAGATTATTGCAGTTGACGGTGGTGTTCTTTTGGATGTTCCAGGGAGGTAATTAATGTGACGAGATGGGATGAGATGAGATTGAGGAAGAGATGTTCACATTGTACCTAGATGTCGATGAAACAGAAACAAATAAAAGTAATCAGGAAAATATAAATAAGGTTTTCACGCCATATCAGAAAGGCAATGGATAGTTGATTGCAAGTGAACAAGTCCTGATTAAGACATCGTTGAGGTTTAGATATTGAAATACCTTCGTCTGAACCTATTAACGTAACCCTCAGAACATTCAGCGCGGATTGAAGACCCAGCCCCAATAACGATTAGACGGAATACAATGGATACCCCATTATCAATCAATCAATATACGCATTCATGTCCTCCGCCCAAAAATCCCACTACTCTGACCCCTATTATTTCGAGGCCACCCTGCACACGTCTCCCCGTCTCCCTCGCGTTCCCGCTCCTGAATCTCCCTCGCAAACTCCCCATCCATCTGCGTCGCCTCCGCCATCAATCTCTTCCCCTCCCTCCTCAACTCGCCAGATTCCTCCAGAAGCCTTTCTACTTCTTGTTTCCTCCTCTCTCTTTCCAATACATCACCATCCCTCTCTCTCCCATTTAAATACACACTCTCTAAAACGGCCCCTAGAGTCCTAGCTTCGACTTCCTTGGCTGTCGCGCTAGCTAGGAGAGAAGAAGCTTGAGCGTAGATATGTGAGGAATCTTGTGCGTAGGGGGAAGGAACGGGAGGATGGAGAGGAGTGGAGGATCTTGGGATTTGAGGGGGGATGTGAGGCTGAGGGCGAGAAACAGGAGAAGAGAGAAAAGGCCATGTTCCTCCGTGCATAGTTGCCATACTAGGATTCTGCATCCCAAGAAACGGGGTGTGGAATAAAGGAGCAGGAAGATTTGGAAGCGGTGGAAATCTCGCATTTGGTATCTCGGGGATGTCTGGATAAGTGGGCATAGGTGCAGAAGGTACACCATGTGAAAGATCACTTTTATTACATTTGTCCTTCTTTTTCTTATCCTTCTTATCTTTCTTCGCGCTTTTTCGCTCCGCTTTGCGTGTGCTTTTTCGTTCTTTCCTATGTGCTTTCTTCAACCCTCGCTCCTCTTTGCGCAGAATCTTGTGAATGGTTCTTTGAGATTTCTGCTCGTCGTTAAATTTTCGTAAGAGATCGGCGACTTCTTTGCGGAGGGTGGCGAGGTCTTCGATGGATGCGAAATTAGCGATGTTAGGATCAGGATTCTTCTTATTCTTGTTCTTCTTCTTCTTCTTCGCGGATTGGATGTCTTGTCGTAATCTTTGAATTGTTTGTTGCGTCGTAGGATATTCGGGGTGGTGGAGCCATGCTAGTAGAGATTCTTTGGCGGCGGGGAGTTGGTGGTCGGGAAGATGGTCGGGGGAGGGAAGGGAAGCGAGAGATTTTGAGGAGGAGGAACTGGAGGAGCTAGATGAGGATGAGGAGGATGAGGAGGACGAAGAGGAATGATCTCTTTGTTTTCTTTCGTGGAGATCGTGATGGAATTGTGAGCGACCACGTGGATACCATTCGGGTTCGTGTCTTCCTCCTCTATGGTGATCCTGCATGTGTAAACCACCTCTTCCTCTTCCTCTTCTTTCATACCGTCCTTCAGGATTTTCTGCCAATCTCCAGCTAGCCTCTCGCGAGTCTATATCCCCTCTTCCCCATCCGTTCCTCCCATGCCACCTTTCTGGGTCTTGTTCTTGTCCTCGATTAATCTCGGGCGCTTGAAAACCTCCCCTTCCTCTCCCTCCAAATCGACGGCCCCCGATACTGACTCCATTCTCATCAGCTACAACCCCTTGACTACCACCAATTCGCAATCCCTTATCATCAGCAACAAACATGTTACCAATACGCAAACCGTTCGAGTTGGCCACGATACTGTTCCTTCCAATTCTGAGTCCCTCATCATCCGCAACCATGGAACCTAATCTAAACCCCCGAGCTCCTTGACCAGACATAGAATAACGACTCAAAAAGCATCTCCGGCCTCGATCTCGCTCAAGAAAGCGCGGCTCTTCTTCATCCGATATCCAAGAACCAGGAATGTTATCGTTTCTATCCCGAGGTAACTCAGGCTGTTCAACAGCAACACGAAGAATCTCCAATCCACGAGGAAGAAAGAACCCCGAGTTCCAGGTTTGGATCACTTCATGTACCTGTTCTACCCAATCCTTATTGGATGCAGTGACGGGGTGACGAAGAGGACGAAGCTGCGCTTGAACTTCATTCATGTCAAGTCTAGAATAATCGTGTTCATTGAGCGTAAGTCTGTGCATGCGCTCGTCAATTAATTCAGCTTTGAGCTTGCGGTCAGCAACATCGTGGTTGACATTGAGGGTGTGGTTGGGTAGTAAGTAGTTCACAAAGGTTGACCAATCTTGCTGTGTGATGCCATAGTCTGGCGCGGAAGATGGGATGGGGATATCATCTGGTGCACTTCTCGGAGTAATACATATTTCATATTGAGTAATTCTGGGAGCCAATAATTGCAGCGGTAATGGTCGTGACTCGAAGTAGTTGTGAGGAGATAGATTTCTGGGATTGTTTTCTGAGTCTAGAATAGCAGGGGGTTAGTGAGCTATTTAAAACACCAAAAAAAGTTTCAACCTCTAACCAGGCTGGCTCTCTTGCTTCTTTCCATGGAATATGCAGGAAGCTTTATACGAGACGAGCGCACCGTCTGGTCAAGGAGCTAAAATAACGGTGCTTACGTTGATCATCAGGCTCAGTTGGTGAGTAAGGAGGAGTATATATCAACGAATTTTCAGTCGATGATGAATCCGATCGAACTCTTCCATTCACTCTTGATGCATCATCTGCTTCCGTCGTTGTGGGAGTTGGGATCGTAGTATTGGTATTTGAAAAGACATCGGTTTCGCTATATGGAGGAGGGGCAGTCTGATCCATGGTTCCAACACTATAGATCGCAATGAGTGAAGAAGTAATGGTGGCAAGATGTTATTTTGACAACAACGTAGGATAGAGCAAGAAATGAATGTTTGGATAAAATCCTAGAAAATGGTAATAGCTTGAGCTTTTCAACAAAAGCCAACCTGATCGACTCAATAGAGCTATATATTCAGCCCTGTCGTAGATCAGCACCCCCACATCAGCAATCGTTCATATCTGCCAATCTCTGTCCCCCTTCCGTCTCACAACATGCTTAAACGAGAAGATAAGTCACCATTCTGCAAGATTACGCGTTCGAACGAAGGCAGCCACGGTAGCAGGAGAGTCGAGAATGACTATTGGCACCAAGAGAATGTACTGTTTGTTGGTTGCATTATAAACGTCATTGTGATCAAGTTGTTGATATCGATGATTCCACCACTAAAGCTTGGCTCAAAGTACGAGTTCCGAACATCTTAGCATTGCGATACCTTTGAAGCCTTCCGTATATGGATTTCTCATACACTACCGGCTCTAGAATCATACCTTTTGCAATCAAAGCTGGGACTTCTTCAATATGATTTTATCCTCGGAGTGACAGCTGCACAGATCGAGCTCAATTAATTACCCCCATCAATGAAAGTGCATAACGTGGAATCAAATTGGAGCCGTGGAAGATTATTTTCATTTTTCAAACCACCTAATTACATTTACAATTGGAGTTCTGGCTTATGAAAATTTATATCTTCCGGTTTATAGTGCTCTGCAACGATCCTATATAGATAAGACGGCGCATGGGCTCCTCTGTTAAGTTTGTTAGTAGTATTCATCGAATTACATTGTGAAAACTTACAAGTTGGTAATATAAAGTTCAACTAAATCAGGGGAGACATAATCGAAAAGAGGATTGTCGACTTCAACCTTGTCCACAAACGCACCATCCTCAAATCCAACTACATTTCCAGGATCGCCATATTCAATGAGCGATTCAAATTCGAAAGGATATTCCGGACTGAGCTTATAGACACCGCTAACAACAATGACTGGAATTCTATGAAACTTTGCAGCTTTTGCTATTATGCGTGCCCCAGCTGCGGCTACCAATCCACCGTTAGCAATAACAGTATGAGTAGCCAAAATAACCTTGGTAACTCTCGGCATTACTGCAAACACTGCAGCATCTGTTATAGCAATAACCGTGATTCCAGCAGCCGAAAGTGGCTTTAACATGGTTTCTGCGTCCAAATCGTCATCGGTCTCTTGCTCTCCTTTTCCGGTAATCGTAGAATGAGTCGTAGAATGGTCATTTGGGTAAGATTCAGCAACTATCACAATAAAATTTCTCTTCTCCGCGGCTTTCAGTAGGAACTTTTGGACACTTCTTGAGGAGCCGTGAATGAGTATAACTTCTTTCTCAGAAATTTGCTCCTGCGCATAACTAGAAATTTGATCATCGACCTGATCGAGTTCCTCGATAATTTCCTCGATACCCTGTATGATTTCGGCCTTGAGGTCCTTCGTGCTAGAGGCCATCTTATGCGCAAGTGAAGTCATATCTACCACAGACCTGCCATGAGGAGACGCGGTTCCTGGGGGCGTTGAGGCCGGCGAAGGGGCAGCGGAGAGGAGGTTGAACATTGATTGCTGCACAGGCATATTATACTGAGCAGCATAGGAAGTATGGGATGTTGTTAGAGGAGGCCGCGAGCTGTGTGACGCCCTTGGTAATGCCACATCGCTGAAGCCCTCACGCATGGGCGAACCAATTTGACTTGTCGATGCTGAATCGCTAACATCCTCGCTGCGATCCTCTTTTGCTTCGTCTCTAATCATACCCAAGACTCTGTGAACGATATTGCTAACGACCATTTCCCTTGGTTGTGCTTCAATCAACCTTTGTCCTACTTTCCGAACCCGTTCCAAAAGTTTTGTGATATCCGTCCATCTTTGCTTTGCGACAACTTGGAGTAATAAATGAGCTGTGGCTATGGCGCACGATCTCGAAGTCCTTATCTGTCGTCGTTTCAAGAGTCTGAAATGTGTTAATCGTTTGTTGATTGAAGATTATGGAAAGGTACATACGATATCAAATTTTCTATGGATGACTCAACTGGTTGACTTTTTAGTGATTTTAAGTATGCACCGAGGTTTGGCGCATACCCTCCACTATGAACTGGAGGCATATCTTTTTTGTTTCAAGGATTGGATGTGACGGTCAAAGTCTGGAGGTGGATAAATTTCGAGGGGAAAGATTTCGAGAAGTAAGTGGTGTGTGGTTGCTTGGAGTTGAAGATGTCGAATATTTGTGCGGAGTGCGATTGCCCCTCGATGAAGTTTTGCAGTTTGGGATTGGTGATATTGTCCCTGTTACTGTCGGATTCGAATTCTTCTCAATGTCGAATTTTGAATAGATACCTTCAAAATCGTATCTATCCTAACTTATGTCTCAAAATTTGTAGAGCATAAAAGAATTATGTTCGTTGAAGATCTCTTTTTTGGCAGACCTACTACTGGTACTAGAGTGCTAAAAGTGCGGGGACGGTGGACGGGTGACTCAGGATGAAGGGGATCATAGATGTATTACTTTTTAACGCAATTCGGAAGATCCACGATCCAAGGTCCAAAGATCAGTGGAAAAAGCAACGTCGAATCAATAATTATTTCTTCTACTAGGTAGATAAAACCGGCCTCCTGGCGAAGCTTGACCTTGAACGAAGACTATCTGTTCCGTACCTACTCCTACCTAGGTAATCTAGGGGGGCAGGTTCCATCAAAAGGAGAAACCTCACCATACAGATGATCGAATGCAAAGTATACCAACCGTCCCTACCAACCAAACCTAAGCAGAAGGAAGTACCTCCTCAAGAACTGTCTAGGAGTTGAACAGTGAGTTTGCATTAAGGAGTGAGTGCAGTGAGTGTGCAGTGAGTTCAATTGGAGAGCATTCAACAACCCGCAGTATACTAGTATTCGTATCCATTCACTCATCAGCCATCACCAATTGTGTTGTCCTACTTATGAACAATCCCTTCTTCCCGTTGTGTTGTGTTGTGTTGTATTGTTGTAGATAATCTTGAACTGCACTGTACTGTACTGTACCTACCTACCTACCTACCTAGATATTAACACGGGTTCATATGATAATTATAATTCGGCCGCTCACTCTCCCTCATCGTCATTCTAACTTATAATTCCTCTTCCCCTTCCCCTTCCCCTTCCCCTTCCCCTTCCCCTTCCCCTTCC
>PQXL01000141.1:0-79104 GCA_004916875.1 Botrytis galanthina
GGGGGGGGGATGAGTATTTAGTGTATATCTGTGTGCTTTGTGTGTGAAAGAGAAGGAATGAGGAAATTGGAGAGTTAGGGGGATGGTTTTATGGGATTGTGATTTTATATGGATATGTGGAAAGGTTAAGCTAACTACCAACATCTCATCGCGGTCATTCGGTCGTGAGTTTGGAAGTTGGGACTCGAGACCAGAGATGAGGCCGTGCTGGTATTCTGGCCTTCTGGCCATTCCATCTCTGAGAAAGAATGGCGAGGTCTGCGGTTGTGGCTTTGGTTGAGAGGGCCGGGTTGGGGATTTTTACGTGAGTTTGGGGTTGTGTTTGGTGATTTTTTCTTGGGAATTGGGGGGTTAGTGGAATGTTTGGAGTGTTAGATTTATGGAATTTTCATGGGATGGTGGTGTGAGCTTGTAGATGAGGTAGATGAGGTAGATGAGGTAGATGAGGTAGATGAGGTAGATGAGGTAGATGAGGTAGATGAGGTAGATGAGGTAGATGAGGCATGGGAATATGTAGAGAGAGGATGAGGCAGGGAGAGATCTTCATCGTAGGTTTGTATATGTGAATTAGCTGTAAAGATTGAGTCTGGGACTTCCCCCTTTCGCTAATATCACCATGCTGTAGTCTGTAATTCGAATAGACAGGTAGAGAGTGAGTAGACTGGTATGGATAGATTTGTAGCTGAGCTGAAATTCGATCGTCTTCTTGCGGACTTGGGAAGAGCTGCATTATATCTCTGCTGGATACTCGTCAGATTACCTAGATACATGAAGATTCTTCCAGTCCTTGATAAGAATGAAGTGATGGAATCAGATCAGGGTGTCCAATAGTCCGGGCTGCAATCCACAATGGAGATTATCAAATCCCTAGACTAGGTATCTAGAACAATCAACTTATCTGAGATATTGAATTTGATTGGAAGATGGAACTATTTCCAATGTTTTCATTGCTTCTAGATATTCAATCTTATATCGTTGAACTGTAGTTTGGACTATTAGATACTCTGTGATGGATTACAAACGCCATACACTATTTCCTTTCCTTTCCTTTCCTTCCTTTCCCTGAACCACGGATGTAAATCAAATGCACCAATTGTAACTAAATACCCAAAACGGATATCTAATTCCAAGAGCCTTTTATAGTGCGTCCGGCATTGCTCTCGATCAGTCGTAAGATTTTCAATAAATCACTCTAAAGATAAGATTTCCAGCCCGTGCATTCCAATTAGCTCCGGGTAAGGTTATTTACCTAGTAGTTCACATCCACGCAGGGTATTAATACCCGCAACCACTTAAATCATCTCATCCCCAAGCGCCATCGATATCATTTTCTGACCATTTCCTAATTCACCCTAGTTCTTACTCTTCACCCCCAAAATCTTTCATCCCCGCACTTTCATTGGTTCCATCCTCCATACCTCACTCAACCTTTCACATCGACATGCAGGCTCAGCGCTTAAATCAGCTCTTCGTGATAATTTCTCATTGGAAGCTGGATTTCTCTTCACCCCTCCTTCACACCTCCCTTGTACTCCATCTAAAATGTGCCTTTCCGTTATATTAATAAATCATGGATGGCCAGCCGTTCGTAAGCTCGTCAATGAAGATTTCTATCCTCTGGGAACTTGAAGAGACGACGTTCTGATTTCTCCATTTTTCGATGCCTGTTCGATATCGACGGTGTATAATATAATTACATTATTTGATCGCTGGCGATTGACTCATATATCATTACGCAAATATCGAACGAAATATCTCCATCTATCCAGCTTATTCTCGCATCACGATAACCTTACGTCTTATCTCCCGATCAATCCGCGATATCCTATACAGTCATCATGGTTTTCGGATGTTTTTCTTCACCGATCATGAAGCGGAAATGGAAGTTTCCCAAGGTTATCATCTGGCTTAATGTAATCGAACTCGCGGGAACCGTCGCAGCACTCGTCATGTTCGGTATCGCAGATCCAGATTTATATCGAACGAAGATGTGGCAAATCGGTTATGATAATGGATTTAATAGTAGTCCGGATGAGGTCTTATATGCGTATGCGAATTATCGTCCGTTGCCAAAGATCGCTTTTGTTTGGAGTCAGACGTGAGTTTTCTTTCTTTCGTCGGAGAATGTCTAAGATGAGAGAGTATGTTAAGAAGAATCCAAGCTGATGTCGTACTTTGAATACAGATTACAAAACTTCAATATTGGAATCTCGGTTCTTTCTATGTTCATTCAACTTTGCAAAGTTGTCATGTTCATTATGCACATTTGGTATCCTCTTCTCTCGACTATTATAAATGGACTTCTAACAGTCTGTTGGATTGTCAGTATATACGGACAAGCCGGACCAGATCATACGGATCCAGAACATCCAAGTAATGTGGCTTGGTATATTGCGAAGAGTTGTTCATATGCTGCACCTAGTGGAAATGAACATTATTGTCAAATGGCAAAGGGATCTTTCGCTGTGACGGTATTTATGATGTATGTCATTAATTTTTGAATTACATTTCTATGAATCCAAAACTTACAAATCAACAGGGTTGTCTATCTCGCAAACACAATTCTCGGTATTCACTCTTTAATTCCTTCACGTCTCGAACGTTCAGTCAATGCACTCGACCTCGAAGATAACATCGAAACATCTACCAAAGCGGGCAAGAGAGTAAAGACAACAGATTCTCCGGATTCAGATCGACAATGGGAAATGCAAAATATGCAACAAAGTATGGATCCTTCCAAACAACCTTTTACACCAAGAACTTTGGCATTCAAATCTTTGGATCGACAATTACCTTTGAGAGCTACTTCGGCACCGAGATTTGCGTAAATATTATTGTGGATTTGGGTAGGGAGTTGGAGATTTGATTTTATTGGGGATAGGGTGATTTTTCACAATTGTCTAATTGAAAGGCATCATGTGGGAAGCAAAGAAGAACACAATTTCGGGATGAATTTGTTTCATGAATTGGGCCGGCCAGAAGATTGGACCGGCGAGAAGGAAACACAGGCAAGAATGGGTATGGAGGAGCGAACGTCGATTGAGATACCACGGGAATGAGAAGGAATTTGTATAATGTGTTTTAATTTTCACGAGATACTGGGTTCTTGTTTTTTGCTTCTATGTTTATATCATTTGGGTAGTTTGATAGGTAGTATCCTACCAATGTTTAGGTTATGAGATTTCTGATTTAACATAAAGGATCGCACTGTGGTAGTTTTGGGTAGTGTGAATTGCGATTGCGAATTAAATCGTGAAAGTTTGAAGGATGATGGAAATTGATGGTTATGGCGTGAGGGTATAAGGACATAATGAAGAATTATTTCAATAGGTAATACCTCGAGAGCATCTAGGTGATGGATCTGGTAGATGTGAAAATATTTCAGTTACGTAATCTGGCCAATTCGATTGATGGATCTGAATTATTTCAGACTAGTAGTTTGATGGACCAATGTAATTGATGGATTCCAAATATTTCGAAATATTTCGATTATGTAAGGCTACCAAGCCAATTGGAGGAGTGGATTTGAAATATTGCGATCTAACATCATGATCAATCACCCTTTATCTAGGAGCCTAGGTAGGGTAGGTACTTTAATTGTAATTGGAGTGGTTGATGAGGTGGTATGATTTGAGGTGGGTGGGTAGGTAGATAGGTAGGTGTGGGTTTCTTTGAAGAGGGGAGGAGAGAATTGTTTTGTGGTGGGTATGGAATTATAGGAGGGTGTGTGAGGAGAGAGTAAGGAGAATGAATGGGTGTGCAGGTGAGATGAAGATGGAGTAGGAGACGCTGGGGAGGGCTGATGAAGATAAAGGGGTGGTGAAATGTAGGAGAATGGGAATGGAGGATGGGGAACGGAAGATGGAAAGAGAAAGGGAAAACATTTTTCGAAAATTTATTGTGGGTTGCTTGGTGCTTCGTGATAAGGTGTCATGGAATCGGATGGGTTGTGATTAATGATGTATACTGTGTATATTGGTATCGAGCTCTTGATGGATGGTAAGGGGATATTTGGATGATGTGTTATGTTTAAGGATGGCGAGATGGAGATGGAGATGGTGACGGAGATGAGAGTAGGGTGTCCCATTATCTGGACTATTGGATATCCTGAGTGAGAAATGGGTATGGATCGGATTTGTAGAGATGAGATTTCATGGAGAATTTTAAGGAGTGAGATAGGGGATGGTGAGAAGGTGTGAGGGAATGGAAGTAGGGGGAATAGAGATAGGGAGAGAGCGTTAGAGTGGAGTAGGCTGATGATTTGATATGATTTATTGGAGTTGGAGAAATCGGGAGGAGTGGTTAGATATCTATTCAGGTATGTGTTTTTCTTATTCGTGTATTGTATGATGTGGGATTTGAAGATTTGATGGTTAATGGGTAATGGGTATTCATTGTGGTTAGCACGAGGGTGTATCTTAAAAATGTGAGGTTGGTTGAGATGCTGATTATGGTTTGCCAGCTTGGGAGTGAGCTTTTGTGGTAGAGATAGCAGGGATGAGGTAGGGGATTTTGTTTGAGAGAAACAGGGGAGGTAGGAATAAAGATCTAGAGGATGGAGAGGAAATCGGCGGGGGTGGGAAAGGAGGGGGTTTGGAAAAGAGCAGACAGGACAGTGGGAAACTTGAGGGTTTAAGGAAAGCAGAGGTATGAGGACGGGGTGGGAAAGACAGAAGAGATGGATGAGAAAGTGAAAATGAAGCGAGTGTGAGAAAATGGAATATACAATGAAGAGAGGGGAATGGGGAGAAGAGGGGACGGATAAGCAGAATTGGATTCATGATGGAAATGAGAAATTTACTTGGATGGGAATACTTTGAGGGTATGGAAGAGGTGGTTGAGTTGGAGATCATGATGAGGATGAGGATGAGGATGACGATGTTTTTACAACGGTCTTCTTGGGACATAAGTACAATATCCCTAGGTGATATAAGTTCCAAGAAGATAGGATCGATATGTCCGGGCTGGACCACAAGAAGAAGGGGGGAGGGAGAAGGGGGAAGGGGAAGAGGGGGGTCAAGTCAAAAAAGATAGTTGGACGGACAGGTATAACCAGGACCAAAGCAAGAGCGTGAGAGTTCATTGGGTTCGTGATGAATGAAATAGAATGTTATATTACTAGATATGTAAGTAAATAGGATGCAAGGAGATAAAACATCTCGATATAAGTATCATTGTGGATTTACCTCACGCCGAGCTCTCGGAAAGTGTTGGATTGGCGGGTACTGGGAGATAGATATGTGATCTCTTTTCAAAGTTCATGGAGGGTTCTTACTTCATGATCAAATCGTTGATAAGGTAGGTAGGTAGGTAAGTCGTCAATATCTAAAGTTCATAATACAACACATCACATCACCAAGCACGCAATCAACTACACAAACTCCATTTTCATCATCTTATAAAAATTGAATTCAATTCGATTCAATTCAATGCACCGCAACGCAACATATGCATCTATTAGGTAAGGCAAAGAAACAAATCAGAAAGGAAGAAAAAAAGAATCCGCCTCAAAGAGCAGAATCAAAAAAGAAGTGAAAACTATCTAAACCCCCCATCATCCAGAAATCCAGAACTGCAATAAGTAAATAAGAGAAATAAACTAAACCACCGCCAATAACTTAATACCAGCAAGTGACCAAGCAAGTTTCAACTCCTCTCTATGCATCATATTGGAAATCCGAATTTTCCACACGCAACGAATAGAAAATAGAAAGCCAGAAGTAGAAAAGAAGAACAAATGACAATAACTGAATACCAGCAATATTGCTCTCTTTCTTCCTCTCTTTCTCTCTCCAATCCCATTCCCAATCCCAAAACTCCCTCCCACCCAGCAAAACATCAAAACAACAAAAAAGAAAAGAACAAAATAAACCAACGCCAATAACTTAATACCAGCAAGCAAGTAAGATTTCAACTCCTTCTCTATGCTCCAAACTCCAGGCTCCATCGTTGTGTGTGTGTATATGTATGTGTATCTATCTATGCATCCATTTTTTTGAAAATAAAATAGAGTATATGGAAATTAAGATGAATGAAATAAATGAAAATCTGACCAAGGAAATAAATGAAATAGATATAGATCTTTGCTCCTCCACGGATTGAGATATCTGTGCTGTAGTGTAGATATCTATTTTGGTGTGAAATGTATTATGATGTATCGTATCACATCGTATCGACTCGTATCGTACCATATTGCATAACGCATCTCTTTTTCCCAAAAGAAAGAAAGGAAGAGAAATGGAGAGAAATTAATAAACCGAAGAAAAAAGTATCAGTGTGTAAATAGCTGTAGCTGGCAAGGGGAGCTTGCTTTAGCTAGGTTTTTGTGTAAGTACGTGTTCTAGAAGTGGTTTTGTTGAAATCGATATCCATGTTGTTGGAGTTTAGTCGAGAGGAAGGAGGAATTCATCGAGGGTGATATCGTAATTTCCTCCTCTGTGTCATGAACCGAGAACTCTTTTGTTCAACCTGAGAATTGGATGTTGGGAGCGAGGATGAGAGATCTACCTAGGTATGCTTGTTGGGATGTAGGACATGTGTGGCATTTCGTATCCGAAGTGCATCATTGATGAATGAAGAAAATGATGGGATCAAAGCAAAGCAGACAAAGCAAAGCGATGAACACACCAGCATCAGCCTCATCAAAGATGCAAAGCCGATTACCAATGACCCCTAAAGGTAGCCGGTACACCATGTCCATTAATCCGATCTACCCGGAAAGAATCCCACTCGCTATGTTTTCTTCCACTCTCAATCCACAACTTATCCTGGACCGTCGCCGCACGAATTCCATAGGCGCCTCTTCTTCCCAAAGCCTGACTGCTAATTGGTTTCTGCACCTCATCGATTTCATGAAAGATGTCATGAGCCTCATCAAGTCTTCTCTTATCCTGTAGATTTCGAGCCATTCCTCTGATTCTGCTGCCTTGTGGTGTACTCGTGAAAGCGCGGAGGAATTTGCCTATGTCGTTGGTATTCCATTTTCCTGGATGTCTGGGATCATTGGAGGTGCGCTCCCAGCACCATGCTTTGATGATGGTCAACTTTTCTAATTTGTAGTGGTCGTTTTCCTGGTTTAAGTATTGGACTAATTTGCAGGCTTGACAGGCTGGTTGGTCGGTGGGATTGAGTTTGTATTTTCGGATCATTTGGTAGGAGAACCAGACTCCAGGGAGGAGATGTCCACATTGACAACACATGAAACCTTCTGCCATCCTAGAGGAAGAATGCTGTCAGTTTGACGATATATGAAGGATGGGAATGTCTAAAGAGAGAGTGTGATAACATACCATTTCACACCCTCGGTTTTATTTGCAATACCTCTTCCTTTCAAAGCCTCGTGATATTTCTCAACCCTGCCACCAAAATCTCCATATGCAACATGGGCGATAACATGATCGACCGTTACGTCATCATCCATTAGGATCTTGAGAGTTTCCTCTACCAGCATACAAGGCGACTTATCTAACCATTGCCTGAACATGGTATGTTTGGAAACAAAATCGATACCCTGAGCTCTTGCCTGACGAAGAAGACTGTGAACTTCCTGCCAGATTGCAATTCGAATATCAGCAACATGCATACCAGGATCATCCCAACTAACACCATATGAATACTCTCCTCCTAATCTTCTCTGTCCTTTCTGATCACCAGCTTGATGGAAAGGATAAGGACCAACATGGTATGCCGGATAAAAATCTAAATCGACTTGATGTTCGCAACCTCGAAGACGATCTCGTGTGATGATGTTGAGAAGTTCGATACCATCACCGAGATGAATCAATTCACAGTTGTAAACACCGAGAGTTTTGAGCTTGCGGATTTCGGGAATGACTAAGGCGAGAATGTGGGTGGTGAGGAAGGGAATGTGATGTAATTGGATGTTTTGAAGAAATTCGCTGAAGTTATGCATGGCCATGCCTGAGAGTAAATTAGTGATTTGATTTGATTTGATTTGAACAAGAGGGGGAGGAAAAGAACCTACACATCTTATTCAAATTCTTGATTTGAGTAACATAATTGATAGGATCTGTATCCCTAGTAGGTGTGACCACAACAACTGAAGATGCTCTACCGTCTGATTCATTGCCCTCTATCGGTGCATCACAGCCTTCGAAACAACCTCCAGTCATATCCCAAATGCCCTGTAAGTATCAGTCAGTCATGTACCTAGTGCATTGATGATAAGATAAACCAAAACTTACAGTAATAGCCATCGCAACTTCCCATGATCTCTGACTGGTTCGACAGAGGGCAGAAGCATTGCTGTGGTTCTCCCATATAAATTTGAGAAGAATGGCATCGATACCTTCTATTTGAAGTACTCTGATCAATGTACTTTGCGCTTGATTGTGTTTTGGATGCTTGAACACATTTTCCCTCCAGTTGAAGACAAATGGTCCCTAAAGTATGTAGTCAGAATAGAATCATCATGAACAATGAGTAAGAAATCATACCAATGAAGCCACCTTCTTAAATCTATCCTCTTCGCCCGTGAAAGGCCAGTTAACCAAATTGGGAAAAGGCTCTGGTTCTGTGACTACCGGTGCATCGTCCCAGGCATTTGCTGCAATAGCATCTTTCTCAGAAAGTACCGTAGGTTGAATACCCCAGTCAAGGTTTGCAACAGCATTGTTAGGATTCTCCTGTTCAGGAGGAGTAGGAAATGCAACATTAGTTGGTACTGTAGCCCAAGGACTCTTCCTAGCTGGTGGATTCGTCACCTTAGCAGAAACTGCAACATTTGGATTTGGAGGAGCCACCTGTGTGAGGATTGTAATTGCTCTCTTTTTGGTACACCATGGAACTTCAACTGATTTGAGTGCAGGATTGATGGCATATGCAGGGAGCGTAGACCATTTTGCATTTTCGGGTACAGTAGACCATGCAGCTGGATCCAGATCAGAAGGAGCCTGGAAATTGGCGGTGCCAGGAAGAGGAGGATGTTCCCAAATGGATCCTCTGGCAGGTACAGAATTATTGGTGTAATACCTCAAAACAAATTTCTTTGAAGAGGGACGCTGAGCAAATGCAGTCTCAATAGGATTGTCAATTGTCTTTGCAGGATTCTTGTTGGCAGTCTTTGCAGATTTACCACCAGCTTGTGATTTTTGATGATCCAGAGAAGGCCAGGTCCATGTATTTGTTTCAGCAGGAACTTTAGGGACTTCAGGGACGAATTTCAATGGGGCTTGCTTCCAGATTGGTCCTTTCTTCGAAGTATTAGGTGTTGCATATGTAGTCCATTTACCACTATGCTGACCCTCATTGGCCTTGACTTTGGGTTTATTTTTGTTACCCATAATAAATGGTGTATCAAAGATCTAATAAAAGTTAGAATTGAACTTCCCCTACTGGATAATGGTGCCAGTGCCGGTGGCCGAAGATAAAAATCAGTGGAAGGGAGGTGTAGCACATGACGAATCTCGGGAAATGGCCAATGCAACAGAGAGAAAATAAGGGGCAGTATTTTCGAAGAACAAACAAGCTTCATCAAGAACTTACAGATATTTAATTGCTTAAACTATGCAATGTAAAGAATTCTTGAGTCGACCAGCAAGAAATACTCGAAATATCAAGCAAATGTAGTAAGACTAGTCAAAGTTATGAACATAAATGGTGCCGGCTTTGTTTGGCACAGCCTCAAAAACGTGTTAGCATCAAATGTAGACAGTGGAGAAAACCCCCTAAAAGGTGAAGTGCGGGGTAATGATGATGGAAATGGTTCGAGAATGGAAATCTTGAACAAGATATGAAATTAGGGGCTTTGGAAGAAGGTACGACTTTCTGGATGGAGAGAGGAAGAGGATATGTTTGGAGACGGGCCTGTGAGGGTATATGTAAAGGATACTTACAGATCTTTGTTTACTCCGAAATCCCCTTTTAAGAAATGAAAGCGTCACTTGTGAAGAAGATACTATGAATTCTTTATGACTCAAGATGACAAGCCTTATCCGAGGTTTGTCTAAGCAAAAGAGGTTGAGGGAAGTAAGAGGGATGTCTCAAAATTTGAGGTAGAAGACGGTGCGCGTCAAGCTATCAAGAAAAGGAGAAGGTAAATGCAAGAGTGCAAAGAATCAATAGCCAACTAAGCTTGCAAAGATCAAGAAGCTATCAAGTAAGAGGTAGATGAAAGTTAAGGGTTTAGGGTTCGGGTTCGGATTTGAGATGGAAGGATAGAAGATGGATGTAGAAAGAAGAGGATGGATAGAAGGCTCAGAAGAAAAAGATAAAGTTCCAGGTCAAGAAGAGTCAAATATCATGCTTCAAACCACCGGGGCCATTCGGATATGAAACCCGGGGTTATCTATTTATGGAAAAAGGGAGAGCGGGGTTGCATGGTAAGATATCCACTGTGCAACGACGAGGTGGATATTTGCAGTGAATGTTGTTGACTGTGAATCATATTTAAAGACTTGGTGAATGCTAATAAATCAGGCAGCGACGATTCTAGTTATCCTATTTTGTAATTTGAAAGAAAAGTAAATGATGTCCAAATATGTTTATCGTGTGTTGATTTACTAACAAGTTGAATTAGAGAACCAAGCAGATTTTGATGACCGCTCCTCAAAGTGTTCATACCCATCAAAAAAATCCACTGTCATCTCACATGAATTCAGGGGGGCACTTGAGGTATACAATCCAGTATCAGGAAGTGCAGTTCAAGGCATGAAGAACATGTGTTTACTGCTAGCTTGATTGGAGTCCTCAATTCCAGAACAAAAGCTCATTTCTTTTGAGTTCAAGGTCCTTCACTGACATTGCCGTTTTCTCCCGAGTTCCTGATTGGGATCAAGTAGTATTTTCACATCAGTCACATGGAAAAGTTCGACAAGAAGATTCACCAGATGTTCAGAAGTGACCTTAGCATCTCCCTTCCCCTTTCAATACTAGGTACTGCAAATTCATTCCCTATAAAATCTTGACTTCTCAAAGATTTAAGATTGTGAATCTTATTTCAATATAAATGAGATGTGAACTCATAACATCCTTCTCGATATGGAAGGGTTGACTTGAATATCATCATCAGGATAATGATGGCCCCAGAGCCCTCCAAAAATACCAACTGCTTGAACCATGAAGAGGGTTTGACTGCTTACAGAAGTGAATTGGTGAAGCAAAATGTGGTTCACATCATATGCACACAGAGGCGAGTTGATAAAAATACATGCTTCATATAACAAACAAACAAACAAACCAACCCCAAAGAAACACCCCAGACCAGTGAAGAGCATTAGACCTCAAGGACATCAATACAGCAACTCCATGATCACCACCAGCAACTTCAGTCCACCAACAACTTCAATCCACAAAGAACCCCTTTCTCAACTATCCAAAAACAAAAGAAAATCAATTCCATCCATAGCAACCCCATCCAAAAAAAAAACCTGACAAGAATTCTCACTCGTACAACTCTTTAACAGTAACCAACAGAGAGAGAATATCTCATCTTGATTTATTATATCAAGGATATGAAAATGAATTCCAGTTGCGCAACTTTCGGAAATGTCATGGAGTTTGTATGGTCTTATCAACACCAGACGGGGGTTTTGAAAACATCATGAAATCAGGGCAGTGATGACAGTGACAGTAATCAATATGTAAATTATCTTGATAGAAACATCTCTCTTATGAAGAATTTGAAGAACTGGATTTTAAAGCAAGTACAATATAGATGGCAACAACAGCAATAGCAAGAATAAATTGATTTCATCAGTATAAAAAACAACAACCAAAACACACAAACTCAAGCAAAAATAAACCTCACCATCCCAAACTATCAAATCGCCCCCTCCAATCAACCCCCATTCCTATCGTATATTCACAGTACTTTGTACATGAGCGGTGAATAATCACCTGCCTACCCAGCAACCTACCTTTCCCCATGGCCAATTCCCATTCGTCGCGGATCTCATCGCGCAAAGCGAAGGCAAGCGATCAAAAAGTGATTGAAGTGCGATGATGCAATGCAACACTTTGCCAGAAACTCTCGGCATTGCGTGTTGGCATGGATAAGCCATCCCATCTCCCCAAAACACATGTGTGGTTGCTATTCATTCGACCTATCAAGAATTGGGGAAGCGCGTCAGGGGTGCACACCGCGTGTTGAAGATACCTACCTCCCTACCGTACTGTGCATCAACTTCCTTGACACACACAACCTTGATAAACGGTTTTGGTCACTCGCGACTCGCGAGTGCGAGGTTTGCGGGATGCGGATCGAGAGGTTATTAGTTGGAACTTGGGTGTACCTTGGGTGGGTGGAAGAGAGGAGGAATGAATGATGTTGATTCAGATCTGAGTCATGTTACCCCTCGGTGTACATCTGTGGTGTTGCGATTGGATCAGACCCCCGCCTAGGAGAATATCACAATCGACCCCTCCTTGAGGAAAATTGGCAAGGCATTCCTAGAGTGCTAGATGGTTGAAGGAGGAGATTCTTGGAACGGGTGGTGTGGATGTAGAAATGGGATTTTCCGATACCCCAGGTGAGAGATTGCCAAAGATCGAGGCCAAGGTGAAAGGAAATGGGGCGGTGGGTGTGGGAGGAGATAAAACCTTATCGTCGTGTGACTGACTCTTGAGATGGAATGATGTGAGATTTTTTGAGAGGAATATGATGTTTGTTATTGTTATTGTTCATTCTTTGAATGTATATGTGTAGTACCGGTGTAGTATTTGGAGGAAGTCAATTGAGTCTTTCTTTGAGGTATACTGGATGATTAGCTTTATGATATCTACACGCATCAAGATTGTCGCTAGAGTCAATGTAGTAATAGCTTTCTCTTTCTGTTGTTCTTTCAAAGGTAACAATACTCGTAGATTGATCTCGATATACAAACCTTCCTTTCACCTCTGTTCTATTCCTCCATACCTCCCGACGTAATGTGTAGTCGGTCCCTCCTCCATCAACAAAACAAAACAAAACAATAACAAATCGATTGATCCCTTCCCTTTCGATGATCAGACGACATTTCCAAGATCTTATGTACCTAAGTATGTACCACACATGTGCACACATGTCGGTAAATGAGATAAAATATCTTAGCAAACTCATGCTGATGCTCCACAGCAAAGTTCCACATGAACTTAGTTTATGATGTGGGCACCAACCAACACTATAATTTTACGGTCGCTCAATGAGTAGTGAAACCCTTCCGAAATGGTCTTGGACGGACCAATAGTTATATTTTAGTGGTATGTAGGGAAATTGGGGTTTGAGGGTTGTCAAAATGTACGAGTGCTAGGGACAGTAGACTGCAGTAGACTGCAGTAGGAGAAAGTTTGGTGGATGTCTGAGGGTTTATTATGAGGGTTTGTTTTGAGGGTTTGTTCTGAGTCTGAGAGTTTGTGTTCTAGAAGATGGAAGGAGAGAGAGAGAGAGAGAGAGAGAGAGAGAGAGAGAATAGAGTGAAAGCAAGAGGAAGAGATAATTTGGATTATTCCTGTAGACCAATCAAGGTTCGAATCTGGGAAGGTTTTAATGCATTTGAGTTGCATGAAATCCTATGCTATGTCATACTTTCTACTCTATATAATGAATGATCATGATGCTACCTCCTTGAGCAGATAGATATACATTGAATCCTAGTAAACTCAATCATCAAATTGTCCATATGTAGATGCATATATACCTACTTCAATGTTATCACGAATCACCAAGACTCTCCTCAAAGCCAAAAGAGGGACAAACATCAAATATCCAAGTCAAAGATCCAAGTCAAATATCAAAAATAGTCCTGGAGATGGATAAACCGACACCTTTCAAAATTTCACACTTATTGTTCACATGGTCAGAACGCCAACGCCAACGCCAACGCCAACGCCCTCGCCTTCCAAGCTTAGAGCACAAAAATAACAATGCTTCCTCCTATTTGTTGTGCTCCATTCTTCCCTCTTCCCTCTTCCCTCTTCCCATTTCCCATATTTTTTTCTCATGGCCCCCTGGTACCGTTTGAGCGTTTGTCGTGCAATGACCCTCTCTTCCTCTCTAGTGTCTCTTCTCCCCCCTATTCATATGTGACTTGGTATATCAGAGAAGGCTGTGTATTGCCCAAATGGCTTATGGTACTCTGTTGCAGTAGGTATGTTGTCATACGCATATAGAGAGAGAGTGTGTGTATGAGGATATGCCACTTTCCCTAAGAAAGTAATGTTCCTTGTATACATCACATCATCATCCTGTGAGGTTGAGAAATCGAAAAGTTCGGGACATCATCAAAGTAATTTTTTTTTGAGTGGACGGTCAAATCAAATGTTCATCCCTGACCATGGTTAGGAGATAAGAAAAGCTTTGATGGTTAGAATTGGTCTGTGTTGAATATATTCAATGATTTTCAAGAATCAATCATCAATCATCATTCCGACCCCATTTTTAATTTGGGATATGTTCAACATTTTTTTCTCCCTTTGATGTGGAAGAGAAGGAAAAGGATAGGTTGTGGGAAAAGGAGTGGCGGGTGCGTGTTTCGCACAGGAATATGAGTACTGCGATGCGAGTCCATTCGAGTTGTCCAGAGATAGAGAAGGCTCCCGATCCATTCGACATTGTCCTGCATGTTGTGTTGCATCTTGATGATATGAATAGATTGGATTGGATTGCCACTCGAGCCACACATCCAACACAACATCGGCATTCAAGTAAGACTAAAGCAAGATCGCCCTACCTATTGATCATGCGAGCATCCATCCCCTGTGAAAAAACCGTATGCGCCGATACGGCTTGCCTGAAAAGGGTAGAGGATTGGACATTCTTGATCGAGTGATGGGATGATATAAAAAAGATTTGTTATGGCGTGTTTACGACAGAGAGTGATGTTTGGATGTTTGATGTTTGATGTATGATGTATGATGTATGATGATGATGTATGTTGTTTCGATGCTTACGATATACGATATACAATATACAATATAAAAATTTGAGAGGTAGATAGAGATGATGAAACTGGAGAAGAGATTTTAAGATTTTGACAGGTTGTAGAGGTTCGGTGGAACATGGAAGGAAATGAATGGTCTTCCTGGTATTCTCTGGTGGTGGAGGATCTGAAGGGATATTATGTTGCCCACTATTTGACTTGTCGATGAAACTCTTTATGCGCCGGTATAATCTATACACTACACTACACTACGCCTACTCCTACACCACACCATTGTACATACTTCGTACACCATCTATGAATGGATTCAATGGTGGAGTGATATTGAAAGATGTCCAGTGATTAATGATCGTGCCGTTAAAGTTTGGCAGGATACGGAATATAAAACATCGGAATTGATAGATGTATCGTATTCTGGATTCGAGATGATGGATCGGTAGGTCGGTAGGGGGTGGTATGGAACATTTGATAGAAGATACGGGTATTCATAATCAGGAGAGGGGAGTGGGATGAGTGGCCGTCAGTTTTCAATATAATATGTTTTCTATGGAGTCAGTGTGGTCATCGGAAAGTTAATTGATTCATCTGAACACTATGCCTGCCATCCATCAAGCCATGGGAATCTGTCTTCCCATTTGCTGGTTCATGTGAAGGTTTGAGGGATGGAAGATCCAATGGAATCCACATGAAAAGTTCCAGACCCATTTTATATAGCCGGGTTTAATCCAAGAGGATCAAATAAGGGATGAGATATTGAGAGAGGGAGGGAGAGGGAGGGAGAGGGGGGGAGAGGGAGGCACGAGGGAGAAGAAGAGAGAGAGAGGGATAGAAGATAGAGAAAGGAGGGGAATGAGAAATGAGAAGGAGAAGAAGGTAAGAAATGGGTATAGATACCGAGTAGCGAGTGACTGTAGGTATTTTTATTCACATTGGATTGAAGATTACGTAGAAGTAATGAAACCGACCTACTTGGTTGTACTGAGACTGACAGACGGACTGATTGGATGACTGTATGGGAGATTACATAGGTACGCATCAAGTACTCCTTTTACTCATAAATCCTTTGAAGGGAATGAAACTAAGATGAAATGGCAGACGGAGGTACATATGACATAGCTGGAGATGATAGATGGTGTTCATCAGTAGTATCTACCTAGTATACATAAGTGTTTCTACTGAGTCTACCTACTACCTAGGTAGGTATGTACTCGAATAAATTCTATTACATAAGTGATGAATCATGAGTGAGTGAGTCTTGTACTCTGTAGAGTCCAGTATCCTAATAATAGGTAATAAGTATATGGCGTGAATCATCTATGTATCTATTCCTGTCGATAGCTAGTGAGTAGGTAGGTAGGTAGGTAGGTAGGTAGTAGGTAAACCTCTCTTTATTTGAATATCACACTTCACACTTCACTCCTCACTCCTCACTCACTGATTCCCTTATTCCTTTATTCCCTTATTCTTATTCTTATTCCTCATTCACTCATCACTGACTCATCACACATCTGGGCATCCTCCCATATCCATTCACGCTTCTCTCACATTCACTCCATACAGACCTCCTCCCCAATCGGCGGTTGATGATAATACGGTACTTCATTTCGTTCATATTCATAGTCTGCTTTTTATGTGGATCCGTCTTCGCCCTTCACGCCTTAAAGTGGCCCCCTGTGATCCGTGCACTCTTCAATAAACCCACTCCACCCTCAGATAGTCTCTTCTAGCCTATCGCCTTAAAGTAGTTACCGTGCCTACCTCCTACCTCATTTCGCTAGTCCGCTAGCTTTAACGCCCTTGCAAAGTCATGGTACCTAAGTATTAAAATGGTATTAAAGTAATAAAAGTAAATCTGCCCATAACCATATTAGAAGGAAAAAAATTTCTCTCTTCTCTTTACTTCCCTTCCTTCTTTCCTCACACGTTGTCACCTTACTTATCTTAATAAACCTTCTTGCCACATCTTCTTGTATTTCAAAGAATTTCCTCTTTGTTTACTTCAGATACTTTAAATCAGATCGAGGAACTTACGCCATCCATACCGTCAAGTTCTCCTTATCATCTATCTATCTATCATAATAATACAAAGGATATTTGATTCATTTGATTCGCTTTTTATTTCAAAATGTCGGATATTCAAAAGCCTGTCGTCGAGGAGCCTGTCGTGGCTGCTCCCGCTCCAGTAACCACCACTACTGAAGCTCCAGTTGTTGAGCCGGTCGCCGAGCCAAAGGTCGAGGAACCAGTTGCTGCAACTGAGCCAGTCACCGAAACTCCAGCAGTTGTTGAGGAGCCAACTACAGAGGCTGTTACTGAGGCTGCACCAGCTGTTAAGGAGGTTACACCTGTTGAGGAGGGAATTTTGGGTTACAAGGGTCCAGGTTTACTCAAGTAAGTTACTACTCACCAAAAATGCAATTTACATCTTCATTCTAGAAGAGGCGCATTTGATTCTCCATCGTCTGCGCCTACTTCTCAAGGTTACAAGATGACCTCTAGTGTGATCAATATGTTTATGAATGAAAACTAACATATTCCCTTTACAGGAGCTTCATTTTCCAAAAGAAGCACTTCTGGTTCGGATCTGAGCCAGTTGAACACAAGAACCTTTCTAGCTACCTCCGTGGTGAGAAGCCAGATGTCGGCAACCACAACGCTGCCTGGTCATCCCACACTGGAAAGGGTCTCTTGTTCTTCAGCAAGAAGTCCAGCGACAAGGCCAGCCCAGCTGGTATCTTGAACTTGGTAAGTCGATCATCCTAGCTTCATTTCCGATGAAATCCCTCTAACATGTGTTCCTACAGTCCGAAGCTTCTGATGTCTCCGAAGATGGCGCTGTCGACTTCTTCTTCACCATCCACGGCCACAAGCACACCTTCCAAGCTGCCAACCTCGCCGAACGTGATAACTGGGTTGCTACCTTAAAGGTCAAGGTCGCAGAGGCTAAGGAAATCGCTGAATCTGTCAAGGAGAGTGAGACTTACAAGACCAGCCACGCTGCCTTGGTCAAGCCATTCTCTGGTGCCGCCACCCCAAAGAAGGAGGCAAAGGAAGAGAAGAAAGAAGAGAAGGCTGAAATCAAGGCCGAGAAGAAGGAAGAAAAGGCAGAGGCAAAGGAGGCCAAGGAAGAACAAAAAGAGGAGCAAGCTGAAGCTAAGGCTGAGGCAAAGGAAGAGAAGAAGGAGGAGAAGGCTGAACTCAAGGTTGAGAAGAAGGATCGCAAGAGCCGTTCTGCTTCTCGCAAGGGTGATAAGCGTACTTCCATCTTCGGTGCCATCCCAGGTTTCGGAAAGAAGGAAGAGAAGACTGAGGCACCAAAGGATGAAGTTGTTGCTTCTCCGTCCACTGAGGAGCCAGTCGTCGCTACTGATGCTCCCGCCGCTCCAGTTGTTGATGCGCCAGTTATTACTGAAGTCCCAGCCACCACTGAAGAAGCTGCTATTGCCCCAGCTGTTGAGGAGCCTGTTGCCGCCGCTGCCCCAGTTGAGAAGCCAGTTCCAACCAAGCGTAACAGTATCTTCGGTACTCTTCAATCTAGATTCTCTCACAAGAAGCCTGAGCCTGAAGCTGTATCCCCAGTTCTTGCTCCAAAGGATGAGGAGCCAGTTTCCGAGAACGCCCCAGTCATCCCAGCTGTTGATACTACTGAGCCATTGAACACCAATGTTGAGGCTGCTCCAGCACCAGTTGAGACCACCGAGGTACCAGTCACCAATGGTGAGACCCCCAAGGCTGCTGAAACTCCAATCACCAAGGCCGATAAGCGCAAGAGCTCCCTTCCATGGTTGAACAAGAAGGATAAGTCTGCCGCCACCAGTGATGAGGAGACTGAGAAGCCAAAGTCACCTTTCGCCAAGCTCCGTGCTACCGTCAAGTCCAAGTCATCTCCAAAGGCTGACAAGACCGCTGAGAAGCCACTTGAGCCAACTGCTGAGACCAAGGCTGAGGATAAGATCGCCGAAGAGACCACCGCCACTGAAGCTGCCCCAGCTGTTACTGAGCCAGTTGTCTCTGAGCCAGTTGTTGCTGCTCCAGCTAGCACTACTCCTCAAGTTTCTGCTACCGCATGAAGCAACTCACATCATTAAAGTTGCATAGCATCTTCGTAATGATTTCTTATTGTTGTCGTCGGGAAAACGGATCTCCTTGAAATACCCCCAAGATTGATTGATACCACTCTCATTTTTGCAGTACTCTTTGTCCATCTTCATTTTCTTACGCGTCTGTTATGTTTTGGTCTGCCTGCGCTTGCGATTTCTGCTGCGTATTGATACCCCCTATACCCAGACTGTCTTTTCGCAATCTGCCATTAGGGCAAACCAACTTCAACCTTAATACTTAATACAAAGTTTCTTGATGTCTTATGAATATCTTATTTTTATATGGATTATTTGAATGTGAATTTTGTGAATGATGAAAATTAACTTTTTTGGTAAGAGATTCTCAATTAATAAGTCTTGTTGTACGTTGGTATAAGGTTACAATATTTAGTTGACTCCACCACTATCTGCGGACACTACGAAGACACTTACAGTAGTGGTTGGGTCCGTCGTGAGGTTAATTTTCAGGGTATCGAAGTTTGGTAATTTTGGTGGGGTTGAGGCTGGATGTTGACTAACTATGTGGGGGGTTTGGTTAGCAACATCGCAGCCACAGCGGTGTTTGTTTAGTTTCCGGATCTCCGGATTTTTCTTGGTGGGTTGATATGGGATGGAGAGGAGAGGAGAGGAGGTTTGGATGGATGGACGTTTGGATGGATGTTTGGATGGATGGGACAGAATTCAAAATAAGAGTGATCAGCTGAATTTGAGAGGAGAAGGGTTTAGAGGAGGGTTTAGAGGAGGAGGTTGGTTGGTGATTCTTGGGGGGTATGTATGTGTGGATATATATGTGTGGATGGATGGATGGATGGATGGATGGATGGATGGATGGATGGATGGGGTTGATGGATGGGAATGGGATTGGGATTGAGATTTCAAGGGAGATAGATGATTTATGAGGATGAGGATGAGGATGAGAATTGTTTGAGAGGATTGGGATTGGGATTGGGATTGGGATTTTGTGAGGGGATTGGGATTGGGATTTCGGGATTGGGATTTTGTGAGGGAGGGGGGAGAGGGTTGGTGTTGGTGTGTGAGATGGTGTAGGAAGGGGGGGGAGGGGATGAGATGAGATGAGATTGGATGGGGAGATATTTTTGATGAATGCTGATGGATGGAGAGAGAGAGAATGAGGTGATGAGTGATATGGGTAGAGTTAGAGTTGCTGGGCAGGAGGATGTTGATGGTCTTCATGGTCTTCATGGTCTTCATAGTGTTGATTATAGCACGGAAGTGAAAAGTTGGTTTAGAGTGAGTGTGATGTCGTTGCGTGAAACAAGGTGCGTAGTAAAAAGTAATGAGTTTTGATCTTCCCTCGAGGCTGTTTTAGGTAGGTACAGATATGTTTTATATAGTTAAGAGATGGAAAAGGTGTGTTTGCTTGTTAAGATGAGGTTTCTGTGGAGGAAGAGGAGATTTGAGGGTTTTGTTGCTGGGTTGAAAGAGGTGATATGTTTGGATTGATGTGGAAGATTATTGATTCCTCTTTTCCAATTTGTGGGTAGGTCTTACTTAGTTTTTGTGTTCTTCTCGTCAAGTGCCGCTTGGTTTGGTGGGATAAGAGGGATTTGTGATTTGTTTCGGTGGCGACTTGTGTTTATATGTAAAATATTTATATATTAGTATCTCGAATGCGCTCCGAAGTTGAGCGGAATAGGTTTATAATCTTGTTAGATGAATAAGCAATCATAAGACGGTGGATGTCAGGGTGTCTAGAGTGCACACTCGAACGAGACGGCGTGGTATAAGTAGATGGAGGAAAAGAGGGGATATATAGGTGGATCTATGATTTGAAATGAGTACTCGAATATACGATGACAGCGGAAATAAGAGTTCGTGCATGGAAAATGAAAGTCGGTATGATTTATTTTCGGTAAGAGAAAGGGGGAAACTAACTTTCTTTTATACAATTGGGGTGTATGGAACTTTTTTCCCCCTTTCTGTCAAGTGAGATGAATAACAAGCTGAGTTCTTGTTCCTATGGAATTTCGTTGGGTGTATTCTGGAACTTGTCCGCCCCTTCAAGAGGGTTGAAGATGGTTAAGTTATACCTAGAGTTGATATTCAGACTTTATGTTCGGAATTTTGGAGAACTAGAGTTATCACTTGGATCATCTGCAATAATTCTGAAAGTCATGTGTCTTATTTTTCGACAGGCTGTATAAGAGGTTAAGCTGAGGAGGAATCTCTTCCTGGGATAGAAGTACTGCAAAGAAGAAATTGGGATATCAGGACTTGTGCAAGAAGGAGATTATGATATATGGTTCAAAGCGTGTATAGGGGGTGATTAATGCTATGTCTAGGTTATATTTACCAATAGGCAAAAAATTGAGCGATATCAGCCTGGTTTACAGGTAAAGAGACAACGACAGTCTGGGGTTTGACGAGGGGCGAGACGTCGGTAGTAAGTTAACTTACGTATCTTTCATGGCAGTAAGAATTTAGTATAGCTCATAACACTGGTCTCTACGATATAATCAAGTCCATGGATATAACACAGGAAGATTGAATATTCTCCTTTCCTACTCCCTTGGAGTGTCAATCCTTGTACGCCAGTGTATTCTGTGACACTATCCCATTGATAATCTGACCTCTTAAATACCTGGAGGTTTCTTAGGAAAATAACTTCCAATACATCCCACCTGTTTCTTACCACCTACTGAGGTGTGAAGTATTCACTCCAAGTCCTGATCAACTAGACATTGGGTATACTTTACAGTATAAAAGAACTCTAATAGTAGGTACTCATCATTAATCCATACACCTCCCCGCGCGAACTTAGCATCACCAAAAGAGACACCCTCTTCGGGATGATCGTGAGGTGATATAGCATCTAGCTTTATTTACACATCATATTGTTATAGCATCAAAAATTCTCCATGGAATAGCGTTCTCAACAGATTTCCTCCATTGCTGTCGCTGATAATAGTGGATGGCAAAGATATATCACTTGTAATAGACAGCAAAAACGACAACGACAACGACGATGAACCTGTCAAATGACTTGCAGAAATAAGCGAATATGGTTATAAAGAAGCCATCTCATTACAGTTTCAACGCGCGAGTTGATCACCAGTTTCTGCCACTCCTTCCAATTGCAACTAAATCCTGAAGGCTCCTCTTTACTCCTTCTCATATGATTTCAAGGTCTTTATATAGCTACTCCTTCAAACTTCGAGAATTTTACGACTCAATTCCTTCCTTCTATACCTAGGTAGGTGCCTACTAATATATTCTCCATCTTTGATCGACCAGCCAACCAAATGAATCCAAACACATCCAGATATTTAAACTCCCCCCTCAGAAATTTCAAATACATCTAAGCATGTTAATTTTAAAACAATACCGGTTCATGTTTCTCGAAGACTCACGAGATCTGATTCTCAATTATGTTGTGCTTGTAGTTTGTAAAGGAAATGTGTCAAACCTTGGATCTGGGTAGACGGAGAGAACAAAGAGAAAAATGGGAGTATGAATATAAATGCAATAATGCTTTTATATAATTTGACAACAAGTACGAGTATAAGCTACATACAGAGATGAGAACGAGAAAGCGATATCACAAAAATTAACAACTTATCCATCTATCAACAATAACACTCAAGAATCCCAATATCTCCATTCCCATCTCGAATATCCCTACAAATGAAACAACATTTCGATGAATGAAGACTTTGTGAATCAACATTCAAATCCCCAGCGCAATGAGTATCTAGTGATCTGTATCCTCTGTAGTGTTACTGACATCATCTTTTCTGTGCTGCATGAGGAATGAGGAATGAATACATCGTGCTGCTTGCGTTATATAGCCCGGTAGATAGGTAGCTACCTACAGATACCTAGCTTAGATCTCGTGAGTGAACATCCCAATCCGTAAATCTGGACATAATGAATGAATGAATAGCACGTCCAGGATCAACATAACTATATATCAAGAATGAAAAGGAAAACTTACTCCTCTCACGTACCTAGGTAGGTATACGTAGGAAATTTGTATTCACTAAGAGTGAACGAGCTCTTCAATTCCTGAAAAATCAACTAAACATGCCCGTATAAAATCCTGCTTTCCATTTGAAAGAGTGACCCTTTATACAATCCATCTATTACCGGCCAAGAGATACATAGCTAGGTACATACAAGAAACCGTGATTTGACTAACGGATTATGAAGCGAGCGAATTTTTCCACCGCTTTTAGGATTATGATACTAGGGACCTCGGGACTTGCAGGTGTTTCTTTTCCCTTCCCCCTTTTTTTAGTGTTGTCATTTATACATGATTGAAAAGAGATTGTCATGTAGTATAGAGAGATGACAACAAAGTTGAACCGACAAAATTGAAAGAATATCACGTAATTATTGTAGATTTTGACAATTGATCAATCGGCGCTTCCCATAACAAATGAGACCCCTAATACGAGTATACTTCGACCTCATATATCCTCTACAGAAAATTAGGTAGGTAGGTAGGTAGTTAAAGAGAAACTATATATAGGATGTTGAAAGGATTCACTGTCTTTGTGTATACTAGCTTAGTATTAGTTACCTACCTAGGTATGAAGAGATATCTTTTTCTTGATTTCATAGTCTTAACACTAATTAATAGACTTATTTGTATTATACTTATACTTACTCAGATTTTCGATTCTCGGCTATTCATCTCGCTCGAGCTTCTTCAATGTTATAAGGGTTTAGTATTAGTATCATATTATTATCAATTCTAGATAATAAACTTTGCATATAATTTATTCATATAATAACCTATTTTAGATTCCTCTATATCCTCCCTCCATTCAATCATGACCCCCCCTCTTCCTTCCCTCCCGAATCCCAACTCACCCTCACAATTGATATCGAAACCCTCTATCCACCTCTCCGCCCTCCACCGTCCCCTTCCCCTCCTCAATCCTCCTATTCAACCACTGATACGCAAACCGCATCGCCACCATAACACTAATCGCCATGGCCGCCATAATAAACAGCACCTTAAACCCATTATGATAATACGGTTTATCGCTCGCCTGGAAAATATGACTCGCAGGCACGGCGCTCAAATTCGTCATCGCCATGTAGAGCGCGACGGCTATGGCGCGTCGTCGAGGTGTCGGTTGGTTTGCGTTGAGCCAGGCGACGTTGAGGGGGTGCCAGGAGGGAGAGCCACCCGTGAAGACGAGGAATGCGTAGAAGGTCCAGTTGCTTTTTGTGTGGGGGAGAGTCTGGAAGGGATGTGTTAGTTTGATGGTTCGGATGAGATGGATGTTGGATTGGGACATGGAGGGAACTTACATCGAGAACGATCAAACCGATAAGTAACCATACTGCAGCAAACATAATTGGTATACTTCTTGAATTCACTTTATCACTCCACCAAGATAGTGTAAATGTAGTGATAATCAAGAGAGCACTATTTGGCATAACCAACAGATTCGAATTGAAAGTTCCGAAACCAAAACTTTTAATGATGGATGGAGAATATGTTCCAATGGGAGGAGAATATTCCAATCCGAGCAACGCCATCGAACAATGCGCCCAAACTTTCCAATCGGTGAGAACAGAAACCACGATTTGGAATTGAGAGAGATGGGAATCCCGGGGATCGGTATTGTATGGATTATCGCGTACGAGTCGTCCTAGGAGAATTTCGGATTCGCGAGGGGTGAAGGATGAGAGGGGAAGTTTGATGATGGAGTTTCCGCGGCTGGGATCACGGGGTAGGAGGAAAAGTGTTGCGATTCCTACTGTGAGGGTAGCCAGCCCGTCTAGTAAATGATTAGAAAAATGTATAGTGAGGAAGTAAATATATCACATACCAATAAGAAAAAGCCATTGCCATCCCGTCAAGCCTGCCCTCCCACGAAGTCGCAATAAACCGTATGCGATGAGACCATTGAGTAGATTCGCCGTGTAGCTACCAATGAAGAATAAAACTGTTCGCTTTCCCAATTCACGCTTGGTATACCATTTGGTGAGATACCATAACGTGCCGGGAATAAATCCAGATTCACACAGACCAAGCAAGAAACGTGTTGCGAGGAAACCAGATTTGTTCTTGATAAAAGCTTGGAAAGTAGCTACGAGACCCCAGGCGAGAAGTTGACATGGTAGCCAGATATCGGCACCGACCTATTGAAGATCAATATGAGAACTTGAGAGAAAGTGGTACAGTATAAACCTTTTGAATCATCAGATTTGCGGGAATATCTCCAATGCATATACCGACATAGACAAGACTATTTCCTGTATTGACGATTTCTTGATTCATGGAAAGATCCTTCATCATGTTATCTGTTAGGGCATTTGAAATATTGCCTCTGTGTGCTGAGTTAGCTTTTCTGCATTTAAGAATTGGTAGTTCTGTGTATACCTGTCCAAGTTCAAAGTGAAGAACATAATCATGACCAAAGGAATCAGATAGAAATCCAATCGCTTTAGGATCTGTTTCTCTTCATCTTCGTGCCATTCAACTGCTAAAAGTCGTTTATTGAGCTCCGAATTGCTCTTCTCCGTAGGATCCTCATCAACACTATCAACCCGAGCTGTGATATCGTTTGTCGGCCCCATTGTCTATGGTACTTTGGCTGTAAGTTTCCAATCGATGTTGAAACTATACTCTGACTTCTAAGTACTTGCCAGTGTTCCGCCGAACAGCTGGTCGACCGCAGTCTTTTCAAGCTTTTCAAGCTTTATCTTATCTCAATACAAGCATCGCACGTTTTATGATTAACACATGGGAGTATCTGAAAAGTACCCCAATCGGCGCCAACCGAAAGGCGTGCTTCGGAGACGGTTTTATGTCACTTTGGTTATCCAAACCAATCAATTGAGGCTGGAAATATCAAAGGTCTGGATGTGGTAGCGATGCAGAGACACAAGCGAGATGTTGCGAATCTCACCCCTGACATGGCGTCTTTCAAAAATGCAGACCTCGTTGGTTTTCACACTTGATTGCTGGATTAATTTATTGTGTCAATATATTGAATTATCGTGTCTTATTATATCCCTAATCTTTCATACCCTTTCGGTATCGGTATATTGAACAGCGATAGCTTGTGGTAAGATTAACGGAATCTCTCCGAGTCGTCAATTTCTTAACATATGTTCAATTATTTTTGACCTCAATTGACTTCAATCTAAAGAATTTCTTTTTGATCATTTCTACTTTTCAGACTTCGAAAAAGATAGCTTATAAATTGAAACAATGGCGATACTTCACGATTCCACTAAGACTGCCATCGCTGTTGCTGAATCCCCAGTAGGAAAACCAATCAGCAGTTCTTCCAGACAGCCAAAGCTACCACCAAAACCTGAGAACTTACCCCATCCTGAATATACCACGCCAAGAGGTGTATCGCCTCTGATATCTGTACCAAAAGCAGGGTTGCAATATCCAAATTATACGCCTTTCAAGCTCCCAGATTTGGTCGAACATCCATTTGTCGACAGAGGAATCGATTCCGATCCGAAAAAGAGTAAATTACTTGGTGCAGCAGCAGAAGTAAAGCATCTGACCCCATCTATTGGAACTGAGCTCGTAGGAATCCAACTTACATCTCTCGATGATACTCAAAAGAATGAACTCGCTCGATTGGTTGCAGAACGTGGAGTTGTATTTCTGCGAGATCAAGAAATGGATGTTCATGAACAAATAGAATTTGGGTCTTACTTTGGAGAACTTCACATCCATCAGATGGCAGGAATCATACCTGATCTGCCATGGGTACATCCAATTCATAAGGATGAAACTGCCAAAAATGGTCGATCCCATCAAATATGGCACTCAGATGTGAGTTATGAGATTCAACCACCTGGATTGACCTTTTTGAGAATGGATACGCTTCCAAAAGCTGGACCTGATGGGTATGAAGCTGGTGGAGATACAATTTGGGCGAGTGGTTATGGTATCTATGAGTGTAAGGTTGCCCAATACATGAATGATGTCCACAATACTAATAATTCTTCTCGTAGCATTATCTCCAACACTAAAAGGTATTTTGGAAAACCTGGAAGCAAAACACAGTGGTCTTGAACAAGCCGAGAAAGCACTTAAAGGAAATGGCTGTCTTCGAAGGAATCCTATTGAGACAATAGTAAGTATCACATTTCATCATGAAATATAATTCGATTGGCTTACCATTAAATCCTACAGCACCCTGTCGTAAGAACACATCCAGTAACCCAACAAAAGACTTTATATGTGAATGAAAACTTTACCAAGGAAATTGTGGGCGTCGAAAAACGATTGAGCGAATCTCTCCTCGATTTCCTCAATCGATACGTTGCAGAAGCATACGAATATCAAGTGAGATGGAAATGGTCCACCAATGCAGTTGCTATCTGGGATAATCGTGCTACATTTCACACTGGGATTTTTGATTATTGTGAGTATTGATCGTACAACCAAACTTTTGGCAGACAATATACTGATGGTGATACGTGATTAGATCCTCACCTTCGTCATGGATTGCGTGTTGCTACTCAAGCAGAAAAGCCCACCAAATGAACTGGAACATTGTGATGGAATGAACGATTTAATCAGCGGCTCAATTGATGGAGTGAGAGCTCTTGCTCGAAATGTTCCATTTGACTGGGACCTGAGGTGTCCGAAGATGTATATAAGGTTGTTGATGTGTCTTTCAGTATATATTAGTCTTTGAATGAAAGCGAACATTCCCATTGATCCTTTTCAATGCCAATTGTTGAACAAATATTTTGTCGTGTTGAGTAATATCGTGAATAGTATCTTTTTTCTTGGTGTTCTTCAGGGTCACAACTCACTAGAATCAATGCGATCAAAGACAACCACCCGTTTTCTCAGAGCCAAGACAAACTAGAAATGGTGACTCGTCCAGGGCTGGATAGAGTAGAGACTAGACCATCTGAAATTCTCGAAGATCTCGAAGTATCTTTTCGTTAAGACGCGACTAGAAATGACTTACATACTCACTAGCTGGGAAGGTAGAGACCATGAGGAAAGATTAAATCATCAGGTACCTACTCGTCCAGAAACCGAACATTTGCACATATCTCTTAGTGGCAGCGATAAGCCACAAAGAACTATTTCTTACCTATAATTGTTAGGTAGTATTATGTGGTCAAGAATATTAGTACTCCATACTCCATACTTTACTTCCACTTTTTGAACATGGAAACGGGACAGCCACCATGTTTTATCCAGTATTGACACTGACACTGACACTGACACTGTCATGTCAACGGCTTTCAAACTAGAAAAGGAGATGCTCTAGATGTTGCTGTCGTCACCCCACAGCTAAAGTGGCCCGTGATAAGCTTCATCCCAGTATCACATCACCCCTCCAGACTAGAAATACCTACGAACTTACGAAGTACTGGTATTCTATGAATCACATGATAATTTTTGTATTTAGCCTGCATCTAGTAAGATTACAATTAACACGCATACACATACACATACACATACACATACACATACACATACACATACACATACACATACACATACACATACACATACACATACACATACACATAATCTTATCAAATCACACTACTTACTACTATCCAAGTCGAAGCAGACATCATCTAGTCAACTTACCCCATATCCATATCCATTCCATACATAGAGACCATACATATTACATAGATTAATAGAGACCCATACCACCATACTCGTTCGTACCCATGAACAAAATAAAACCAAAACCAAAAAAATCTTGTTTGAAGTTGTTTCCCACCAGCCCGCCAACACGCAACAACCAGGATTAATTCTCGCCAAAAGAGTGTACCCAGCAAGCAAGATCCTGAATCTGGACCTCGATGACATCACACCATCTTATTTTCCTGCTTCTTCCAATCTTTTTTAATGTATCAAGTCCCACCAGCCTCGTTGCTGGTTTTCCCATTCCCTCATTCCACTTAATCCACCTGCAAGAAAACCAACTATAAAGACCTTCTCAACGCATTTTTTTTCATTTGTTTACTTTTCTAATGTCCTTTATCCTCGAACCCTCATCCGAAGCCTATCGCGAACGCAAAGCCAAGAAATCGCGCTCGCAGCCTCAAGCTCAAGCTCAAAACCAACAACTCCAGAGCCAATCTCCACCACCCCCACCCCAAAACATGTCGATGCAACAACAACAAAATGGCGGGCAACTAGCCCACAACTTCCAGCAAAACTTCCAACAAGCAAAACAGCCCGAAACCAGCAAACCTCGATACAAGGGAGGAAACTACGGTCCGGGCACCATATCGCAACGCATCGAAAAAGCCATGTACGAACTGGAGCATCAAACCTGGCGCTGTCGTCTCGACAAGCCCTCGGCGCTCCTCGAATACATTGATCCCAAAGCCGTGTTTGCGTCTCCCGAGTACGGAATCCTGACCAATGATTCCGAGCCCACGTTGAAGGAAACGCTCGAGGATGACGATATGCGGACGTGGAATTCCTACGAGATTAAGGATATGAAGATTGTCGAGGTGAGCATGATGGCCGCGACCGTCGTGTATGATGTGACGGCGAGTATCACCGATGAGAAGGGTTATCCAAAGGGTATTTACAAGGCGTATTGCACGAGTTGTTGGAAGCAGGAGGCCAGTGCGGATTGGAAGTTGTGTACTTATACCGAGGCGCCGCATCCTTAGGGGAGGGGTAGGGGAGAGCGGGGATGGTCAGCTGAGGCTTGCTTGGGTGAAGGGAATAAGTAAAAGGGGGGATTAATTATGATGTTATGTTATGTCTTGGTGGATGGATGTGCATGGTGTCTGATGGATGAGGCGTGGGTTGGCATGGCACGGGCATGTTTGGTGTTTGGATAGGTAGGATGATATAGGAGTTTTAATGGATATTTCGTCATCATCTATATTGTTTATTTTTTTAATGATTTCCCAATTGGCGTATTCACATCAGGTGTATGAGTGTTCGCGGATACATCTTTTCCTTGCACATGCTGGACTTCTATTCAGTACTTTGGATTATAGCGTCCAAAAACACAGGACGAACAATTTATGGGACAATGTCGCCAGTATGGGATCTCAATACAGCATTTCAATACAACAAAGCAGAACACCATTTTCCCATTCAAACACACCAATACATATATATCACAACATCCCTCATCCAAAAACCCCAAGGATTCAAAATCGCCCTCTCACAATCCCCCTCATCTCTCCTCAGCCCTCTAAAAAGTCCCCCAATAATGCTTATCATAATCTCCCTGCGGCTTCCACAACGGCGCAGGCGTATACACCGGAATCGGTACCGCAGTACCATACCCCGTGGTCGGCACCGCCCAACTTGGCCACGTGGGTGTCGCCCATCCGGTCGGCGCACTAGTAATCGTATACGTACTCGTATACGTTTTTATTTTTGGATTTTCTCCCGCGCCCAAACTGACAAGCCCATCATTAGTCCCGTAGATATTATCGCCCTGGCCGAAAATGTTAGAAATGTGGTTTACGCTTGTGCTTCCACTTTCAGTCCAGACGGTGACGTCTTTGATGGTGACGTTTGTAGCGGGGATGTAGTCAGAGGCGAGGAGGTAGAGCGCGGGACGTTGAGCGCCGTTTTGGATAGAGCCGGTGAAATTGCGGAAGGTGATGTTGGTTAGGGCGACGGCGCCGCTATCGGGGAGATAGGTTTGTTGCCAGTATTGATTGAGGTTTATTCCGTAGAGAGAAGCTTTGGAACGGAAGTTTTCCCAGATAATGTTGGAGACGTAGCCGGAACCGCCGGGGTAAGTTTTGATGAAGACGATTTCGTTCCCGCCGAGAACGGAAATATTGCGCGCATGCTGGGTGGAGGGGATGTTAGTTTTAAGAGTAAGAGAGGGGAGGATGGAGAAGGGGGGATGCGAACAATGTTTGATATCTCGGCCGAAACATTTAAACTTCCAATTGAAATTCCCGAGCCAACTTGGTTACAAACCAAATTCTCCACCAGGGCATGATGGGAGGGACTTTTGACAGATACGCATTCATCTCTATTTGTTACCTATCATCACCAACATCAGTGTCTGTTTCCCTTCATTTCCCTCAATTCAACCCTCGTGGTAGTCTGGAAGAGTTTGAAGATTTAGAAACCATACCTCATTATCATGAACCCAATAATTCGTGCCAATAGCATCAATTCCATCATAAGAACCCAGATTAGCTCCACGGATAGTCAGGTGATATACTTCAATATTCTCGCCAAAATCAAATATGAAGTGGAACTTGGGACTATCGATCAAAAGCAGATCATGAACTGTAGTATTTATTGGGGAAATAAGACGGAGCATTCGAGGTCGATTGGTGCTGGGTAGTTGTTAGATATACGCAACCTTTGAAAATGAAAAGGGATAACTTACTTTCCATTAATACGGTACAAATAACCTTGGCCTTGAATTGCTCCAAGACCATTAGAGGAGTAGAGTTCGAAATCAACGGCTAAGGTTGTTTAGTTGAGAAGAATCGAAAAAGAAGAAGTGATTATCTCACCATTAATAATGACAATTAAATTCTCCAAGAACTCTCCATCACCCTCCCCATTAATAGTACTATTCGATACCTCAACGTCCGTAACCCCATCATCCAGAATTTGCCTCGGCAATACATACCTATTTAACTTCTCTACACCTGCAAAACCCTCTAGAATCCTTGCGCGAGGTACAACATATGGTACAACATAAGTCGAATCCGTCGAATTGGGGTAATAAGTCGCGGTAATAAGACCATCAAGTTGGAAAGCCCAATTGGTTGCATTACTCAAGATGATGCTAGTTTTTAGCGTGTAGTTTCCAGCAGGCACAATTAAACGACTACCAGCATGTTTTTGAACACAAGAGGTAAATGCGTTAGTGATTGGGATAGAGACATCGTCGGTGATGGGATTGAAAGCCGGATATAGGGTGCGAATGTTGCACTCAGTAGTCTTTTTGGAAAGAGGTGTGGTTGCGCCAACTGGACCAGTGAGTTGTGCTTGTGAAAATAGACCCAAGTGAAGGAACAAGAGTATGGATGCTTTGATTGAAAACATCTTGAATACCTGATACTTTTCTGAAAACGATACTATAATACATGTATCTACAATCTTTTTATTCTCGTCCACGACAATATCGTCAAACAGACGTACATTTCACGAATTCTGTCGCAATCGCAGAACCCATAACAGACTTTGGATCTGCAAATTAGATGGAAGAGATTATGCACCAAACATATATCTTCAATAAGCTTTTTAATATATTGAACCCTAGATTCGAAAGGCAGGTGGGGCTACACCCTGTGAACGTCATGATCAAGGGGTATGGCGCATTTTGAGTGACATTCGGTAACTCGGCCGAGTTATGACCGTGAGTCAGCACCTCCTTCCCCATTTCAAGTCTTTGACATGCAAAGGTATATTGAGGTGGTATTTTGTTATGAGTTGTATTTGGGTCGAGTGTGTTTCATAGGTCACTTGTATTTGCCAAGCTTATTCTCACTGCACCTTCTCCTCATCACCTCGAAGTCTAGTTTTTGAGCTACTCATTCTCTTATCAGTGCAATTTACACAAACAACCTTGGCTATGTTCAATAAAATCACATATCTATTGCCTAGAGATTGGATAACGGTATCAATACCGACAGATAGAGGCTGTAAAAGTTGATAAGATGGCTCTTAAAAATACAAATTTAGCACTAGTCTCTCAAAGAATCGCTCACCGACGTCCGAATTTTGAAGCTGCTTGCTTTATTCGGAGTGGAAATTTCTTTGTCTCACTCACACTTGTATATTGAGCTCTTCATACATGAGCAGATGCAATTTGTTTGATTCGCAAGGAGAGCCACAACCAAAGATTGGGAAAAGTAGGGGTTTTCCTTCAACCATTGCCTCTTCTTGGCCAATGCAGGTACTTTTCAGCTTGATAAAAAGCGCTGGTATGTAATAAAGGAGACAATCAAAGTAGCAAGTTTCTAATAAGGTGGTAGTATGTACTGAAATTAGTCTTAGCTAACGACTATTTGATCTCCAAACACGAATTTACTGTGTGGGTTAATCAATCTCAGCCAAGAGCTGTAGCGGTAACAACATCGTGCCAAAGACTGTAGAATGGATATGGCGAGAAGTGTTAGTGATGTAGAATGACATCTCGCGCCACATGATGGTGCTACTGAACCAAGAGAAGAGAAGAATATCGCAGTGCAAAATTAGGAGCGATACTTATTTTTTCTCGTTTGCCATCATCTGCCTGCGTGAATTCGGACAATTCCCTGCAAACTGTCTGGCAGCGAAAACCAAGGCGTTGCACGAAAATTGATATGATTCAAAGTGTAGGATAAAAATAAGTATGTACTTTACTCACAAAGATTATATATGCTTGCAGAGCCGATGCAAATGGAATGATTAACTTAGAGGTCATATCCTAAGCTTAAACACACAAAAATGTGGTATATAATCTTGCTCCAGCGTATTCGAGCAACATATGAAACTAATTTGCCCTTAGAATCTCGACTATTGGAAAAGATACAAAAAGCAGATAGGCTCTTGACTAATCACTCCCGGGGCTCAAGAGGAAACGAAGATGCCGTTTAAACCCAACAAATTTCATAGCTCACAGAGAAAAGCTTCATGAAGTTTTATAATCAGGGGCTAGCCCTTCTCCATGAATGACAGGTCTTCGACTTGGGCTCGATGGGGTCTTTTACCTCGAACACTCCTTCTCCACTTGAAGACAATGCAATTATTCCGTGGAAAAGCCTCAGTGCTGAGTTCATCAATGTGCAAGATTTTCAATTAATCTATCTCCGGGATCCATACTAGAATCTGAAAGTTTGCTTTAGAAACTCGGAATTAAATCGCACAGTAGAACAATAAGGAACACTATGGGAATCGGATGCCAAAAAGCCTTTCTTTACTCAGCAAAACAACTAACTATCGTCGATAATTTCATTAACAGAACCTACTCAAAGACCATGCCCTCAGTAATCTTTGACAGCAGTCTCAGTCCATTCTTCCTAAGTCCGAGAATGTTTCTTTTCTCTATCATCGACACCAAGCCATAGCATATCCGGGCGACTATAATGGCCACCGACATCTATGAATGCTTTGTACTTGAGTATATCATCTAGATCCAAATCCGCATATATTATACCCTCTTCAGCCTCTGGTAGGTCCGTAGAGAGTTTTCGACCATCCGGCCCAAAAATTGCCGAACTTCCTCCCCCCGGGGTGTTCAATAAAGCACCGGCGCTCGTGCCCATTATGTCAATGCCATTTTGAGTCAAAACAGCTGTTGTGTGAAGAACGAATGTTTGAGATTCGATTGCGTATGTTTGTGATAAATTATGGATGCCTGTCGGGTTTATGTGAGCATCGAGTAGGCTTCATTGTGACATTTAATGGACAACAAACCTTCCTTGGACATTGACCATAATCCTGGACCTCCGTCGTGTTCGAAAGCGGGTGGCCAAGCAGCCACATGAATATCTTCTTTCTGAAGTATTGTATTATACTTTAATAGTGGTTGAGTATGCTCCCAGCATGCCAGAGCACCAATCCTACCAATGCCTGGAACTTTTGCTACATTCTTCAAGGAATTGCCGGATGCATCTCCAAATACAGTCCTCTCCATATGTGTAGGCTTTAATTTTCTTCTTGCCATTATAATTTTGCCATCGTTCCTTATGGTTGCCTGGGAAATGTACAGAGAGTTGTTGTCATTTTCCGAGAATCCAATTGACACCGTGATGTTGTTTTCAGCTGCACAAGCACAAATTTGTGCCATCTGAGGAGAGTTGATTTGCAACGAGTTTTTGATGTATTTTGTAGACAATTCGAAATCAACAGAGCGGCACCTGAAATTTGTTCGTGTTAGTTGGTCCCTCAATTGACAGGATGCTGAATTGATATACATACCAGATCCAAGCTGGGTACCCAGGTATCCAGCATTCGGGGAAAGTAATGAGCTTTGCTCCATTCGTAGCTGCTTCAACTATAAGCCGACAGGTCTTCTCCACAGCCTTCTCAAGATCCAACCATTTCGGTTCTGCTTGCGTTACTGCAACTTTCGTTGATCCTTCTGAGTGTCCCATTTTGTTCTATTCATCCGATCGATTCAATGAAGGACAAGCTTTCCGGGTGCAATCAACTTATACCCCAAACTTGGGCTCGCCGCCCCCCCCGGAATGTTACACTTCCATGATTGTGTAAGCTGGACGATATGATGCAAATGTGAAGGCATCGATAATGCGGGATGCCCGTAAGCTTGTTGCACGTAGCGGGGCAGGAATAACTACTCCATTTCCACGGAACTATAAGCTCTGAGAACTCTTCGCCGGCTTATGGTGACTCTCCGGACTTTGAACCGGGCTTTGAAATAAAGTTTGAAAGGGAATTTGGGTGGTAATAGGAGAAGGGATTCCGGCCCACCGACAGTTATATTGATGAGCTGTCGTACGGTCCAGAAAAATGATTTGTTGACGCAATTTTAAGGTGGTTCCTATGCGAATGGAAACCTGGGAGTGGAATGAGTGTTTGAATCGAAGCAGAGAGCCATAGCTTATACGAAGAATAACTGTAGGAGTGCGACAGAGAGATTGTATTTGAATTTAGCAGAAATTGGCCATATCATTGAATACCATATAGAAATTCTTTATTGCCTGTTGAATGAGTGATGCTGTTAACACTAAATTTCTGGTAGTTTGTAGCACTAGAGTTGCAACCTAGCACAGACACTAAGCTTTGTTTCCCCATATTGTCTCCTTCACCCAAACCTAGTAGTTACTACTTTTACTCATGTCAACCTTGCCAACGACGACAACAAACCAAAAGTTGGAAAAAATAAATACCCAGACATTGGTTCCTTCTGCAGAAATACACGACGCAGGTTTGTAGTTTGCCAGATCATATTTCGATGGTTATTACGATCACAAACAGTTTCTAAGTGAATGAAAAGACTCAGCTGGGTTTTGTCAATTGAATGTTTCAACAACTATCAAACCTGTTTGATACAACTTCTATTCTATTGATTGTATAGAATCATGGGGATTTGTATGATATAGTTTCAATGGCAATCATCACCCAAGGTAAGCCCACAGTGGATCTGGCAAGTATCCTGTCATGTTCAACTTTGCTTGACACCAATGTGCTCACTTTTCTTAATTCTTGGCCATCAATATCAAGACCATGGTGGACAACATTCATTCTCACAACCTGAGTTCCTCCGATATTTTTGTGTGTCTTTCTACTTTGCCTGACAGCAAGATCTATAATGTCCAGGTTGTCTGATAGAACGAACCAAGCCTCTCCTCTGCCTGCGCCCTTTCTGCACTGCTGTTTCTTTCCACTTCTCTGGGACTTGGAACTTACCACAAATACAATCTTGACAACACGTCATTTTCTTTCCTTCTTATAGGGAATATCACCTTTACTTCTACTCTACCATTTGCCATACAACAACGAACTTTCCAAGATAGCTTGAATCCCGACAACAAAAGATGCCCTCTCCTCTTTCGCTAGGTACCAACCCTCTGTTCAGTTTTGATGGCACTGAGCTTTACGGTGCCTCTGGGTTTTCTCGAGTTGACCTCAATCTCCAGAATTTGTCACCCCGAAAAGTTCTTTCTTCTTCTCAACGATCGTCGCAATCGAACTATAGAGAATGCGGTCCAGAAAGTGCACAAAATCAACGCGAGGTTCGGGTATAGAACCAGAAGAACCAAAGGCCATGAACCCAATACAATTCTCTCATTTACGGCAAAGACACGAGGAAGAATGTATAAGAAGAGCACTGATAGCAAGAGAAGCGTCTCGATATCATCCGGTATCATCATGGGCTTCTTCATCGAGTCCCACGACAATCCTCGTGCTCGGAATCAAGACCTCGGATGTTCTCGAGAATTCTCCAAAATTCATGATAATTCCCCAAAGCGCAAGACCGCTCAGGTTCATGATCAATTCCTTCCGCTGATTTGCAACTCAGCCCTTGCCTATTATATAACAGGTATGAATATCATAGCTAACTTCAGCTATACATAATACGTTCTGACTCGTCCCATATCACCATGAACATGGGACTCATTGAGAAATGAGGATGAAGACAAAAATGAAGGATACTTCATTGATATTTACAGTGCGTACTCCGCAACGAAACATCAACAACATCAACGATATCGAACACCTCTAAACTAATTGGTAACTAGGAACTGGAATTGCTGAACCCACGAACATCTACGTGCCTCGCCAGACACTGTCAGAATTATGGTATCATTAGGAATGATATGTACAAGTACCTTGAGCCGAGATAATAATCGATTTTCAATTCCACATGATCTTCTTGGACATGGTCTTGCAGACTCGATATCCCTCAAGTTGAGACGAAGATGCAAGCACAAGTTCAGGATACCACGTTGTTAAATGTCACATTGAGATATTTTGTGTTATGAAATTCTGATTACTTCTTTATCCTCGTTATAAACAACATTTTCGCTGCACTCTCAAGTGGGAGCAGAAACCCTTGTAGACCATCTATCCCGTTCCTGTAAACAAAAGCATGAAGGCTGATCTTGAGCCACGTGAAAATGAAAGCAAGACCTCTGTTGATATTGCGAATTCTTTTTGGAATATACCTTTCCGTTGAAAGATACTTCTTTGGTCCTCTCAAGCTCCACGCTATCCTGATTACCTTAGTGTGTCAATTGGCTCTCACCGACACCGACACCGACTGGCGAACTCAGTTCGATTTTTTGGTGCTGGTGATAGTATGCGGTTCCAAAAACTTCAAAAATGTTTGGCGGGCTTTGTTGGACAAATGGTCTAGTTCTTTATCACTAGCTCTCCCATCTTTAGTATTGAGTACCCGCGCCCTGACATCGAACTCATCATTGACTTTCAGTCCTTTGATTGCCTTCACAACATCCAAAGCCACATGGCGCATGTTTTGGTGGAAGTAGAACATTTCGTCTTTTGGCAAAGATAGATACAGTAGCAATGTCTTGACGCATTGAAAATGCTCTGTGATAAATTTACAGAGAAGTAAAAATCGACAGAGTTCACAGTGGTCCGAGAACGCCTCATCCACAGTGTGGTCTTGGTCATGCCAAAGGGTGCTCATGTGTAAGCATATGTGTTTAACTTCTGCGTGGTTGTCCTTAGTGGTGCATCGTCGAATTTGTAGCTACAACGCGGTTAGTTGGAGTTTGGGATTAGGGGGTGGATCAAAATACATTTTTCTGTTTCTTGGACCCATTTAAATCAATGGTGCCAAAATGTAAACGCTCACCGAAGTCAATAACAACATTATCCCAGAAAAAGTCGACAATTTCCTTCCAGAGATTGATGTATTCATCATGTGCAATGCTCATCTTTTGTATCGCTTTTCCCTTTCCTTTCCCGCCCATGGTCAGATTGTTACTGCTTGCTTCGTCTAGTTGGAGTGCATATTCGACTTTTTCCAAAAGCCATATTAATTTCTGAATACCCCGGTATTCGTTCGGCTTGAAGAAATCAAGCATTCCCTCTGACTGTTCCCAATCTTTCTCATTTGTCCAGTCTTCAAGATCATCTTCTGTGAGACCTAAAAACTCGTCGGACACGTAATGAATAGGAGAAAGAGCTCGGTCTACTGCTGAAACTCTTCTGGAAACAGCAAATCGTCTTCCATTGCGAGCGAGGCGCGCATATTCGGCATCTGGGGACCAAGCGAATATCAAAAGTTTGTAAATCCTGTTTCGTACTCCGACAGGGAGTATCTTAAATAACTTCCAGAAACTGCTGGCTGTTAGTCCACAATCTTTGATATCAATGGCGCAGAACATTTGGTCTGTACTTACTCAAGTGAAGTTGGGCCATCTCTAAGAAAATCGCCTATTGGTTTTACAGCCATGAATTTGGAAGTGATTTTTGGTTCTTGATTAAGACCAGGTTCCTGGTAGAAATCGTCTTCAAACGACAAGTACGGAATCGATCTTGATGGAACTGGCTTGTTTGCACTACGAGGTCGGTCGTCTGATATGTAGCAATTTGAAAATGCTACTTCAAAAATTGGGACGTGAGTGTTCTTACGAGACATCGTGATTGCTCGTTACTATATTTATGAAGAGTGATCAGTGGGAGGCTTGATAAATGAAGGGGGTGATAAGACAGTCATGGAATGGTAAAAAGTGCTTACCAGAAGACTCAAAGTGAAGGTTGAGGAGGAGGAAAGTTGCAAAATCTTTTCAAGTGATAGATTCTTGAGGCTGTTGTTGAAACTGAGCATTCGTATGAAGAGACAATCGAAGGATTGCCGGTCAGAGGCAGAGTTCTAAAATTTAGCAAGAATTGTGTGTGATATTGCGTGAAAAGGCAAAGAGAATCAATATTCGCGTTTTGAATTGGTTTTTAATGAGCTATTGGTGAAAAGAAATTCCTTCTTGTAGAAGAGAGAGCTATAAAGTGGAAAATAGTTCACAAAAAGAGTTCACAATAAAATCAGTAATCAGAAGAAAAATGTTGTGTGTTCGCAAGTGTTGTGTTTATGAAGGGAGCTGTTGTAGTAGTGGATGTGGATTACTTTGTTTGTTTGAATTTATGTCCAGTACAGCCTCAACCAAAGATTCACCAAGATCAATGCTACCCCTCAAAATAATGCATCCCAAACCAGAGCCCGGGGTTTGGCCGAGATGAGTTCAGATTTTCATGGTTGGAGATATATATATAAAGACTACATCTGGACAAGAACAACTCACCTCTTGTAATCACTTAAGAACCAACCTACTTCTATGCCCTTCAACAATATACCAATTAGGGAAAAAATTAATCATTATATTAGCGGTCAATCTTTGATTGTTGCTCATAGATTTGATACTTTTCTGAACAGAAATACACTATTGGAGTGTTTCGTCAACTCCACCTTTCTCTTCTACATTTGAACAACAAGGAAACTCCATCAGATCTATGTCTATAGGGACTTATAAATCTCCTCATACGCAACACGCAGACTTGCACAGCACAACCTATCTTGAGTACTTTGTTAGCACAACTGCGACTGTTCGGGTCCAACAACCTCCTTTCTACACGAAGACGTGCAACATAATTAAAAGCTCTCTTTAGATCTTTCAGTCGCACTGAACCTGCATCTACTTCTTTACAAAAACTACTCGATTTTAATCGAGATCAAACGACGGTTTCTACACCCTATCATACCTATCTTCTCTGCGATTATTGGACAAAGCCATCCAATACAAACTACTATTCTTGGCTGTTCCTTCTCACTAAATAATATCCCACTGGATGTCGGGGTCTTTTCGCGGCTTTGATTACATCCTCTGCATACGAAAATAAGGCAATACTCAAGTCAGCGTCTTTCTTCCTGCCTCTTCAGATCAGTGTTATTTGCTCGGTACTCATTTCACAGGAATTATTGGGGCCAGCATACATACGCGGCTCAGAATTAAATACCCTTTCGACAATTCTGAGATAGCAACATTCTCTCAGCTACGATCATCCATTGCCGTCGTGCCACTCTTGCAGACATCCAAGAAAGACCTGCCCTCTAGACCAATACCCTCCCTCACCACTTTTAACGAGGAAGCTCAATAAAATGGAGAAGCAATCTAATTTAAGGATCAATGATGATCGTACTAGGGATGGACAAGCTGACGACTCTCAAGGTGCTTTTCCATCTGCGTGTCAAGAGCTAACAACCTCATCTCGAAATCGTGCAGATGCGGATCAAGCAAAGGCGCTTTCCGAAACCAACAGTCACGATGAAGTGTCCAGTACAACCGCTGAACTTCCCACTATGTCTGGCTATATCCCAGACCCATACATCTTGTCCCAAGCCTCTACTCGCCAACCTAAGTTGCCTTCTAGAATTCCAAGCACTTCAAATGGCTCAATCCAAAATCGCTTGCTATCAACTAGCTACCAACCTCTTGCGAACTTGGCAACCTTCTCATTGTTTTCGAAGCTTCCCTTTGAGATACGAAGAATGATATGGAAAAAGACTTTGCCCGGCCCAAGGATTATTCTCATACGGTCTATTCTGAGCAAATGGCCCCTCCGAAATATTACTAGACCTCTAAGGAATTATAATACATATAAATCTAATTACGCTATGCCAAATGCAATGCTAGTGTGCAAGGAAGCTTTAGATGGTGAGATCCCTTTCTATTTTTATATTTTGTAGCACAGATTGCTCAAGAAATGCTTCATTGTGGAGAACCTTGCGTACAATGAAAATTGGCTCTTCCAAATCTTTTTGAGAAGCTTGCTCACAGTTGCTAATTTCTTGTACAGTGGTTTTAGAGGAGTCTCGATTGGTGCGAAAAGATTTTATCTGTAAAGATATCCCAGGACCATGCCTGCAGAACAAGATTGCCTTGAATTTCAAAGCCGATTCGATATACCTTAATACGGACGACGAACAAACGGATTCGGCTATTCAATATGCAAGAAGGTGGCGTCCCATTGCAATCTTTTTGGACATTTGGTTTGATTTTCGCTTTTGGACAAAAATCTCGCATCTCATACTCTCGATTCCTGGGGCGTACAAAGACAGATACAATAGCGATGACTTTCGAAAATATCTCAGGAACATATTTGCGCACATTGAAGGATTGATCCGCTTAACTTTCGTCCTTGCAGACAAGACAGAGCATCTACCATACGCACAGAGAGATCTTGCATTAGAGTACCCAATGAATATTGACTACGCTCTGGATTTATACGCAAAGCACCCCCGGGAAGTGTCGCGCGAGGAATCAGCAAGGCTTGGGGATTGGCAAAAAGAATATTCTGCAAGCTTTGTCGATTTTGATATGGATGCTCTGAGAGAAGATCCGTACCGGAATGATTGGACTTCTGCTAGCAGGCCGCTGATTATTCCTAGAGATGCAGTTGTCGATTTTAAAATCATAGTTGAAAGGGAGAAGTCTGAGGAGTTGGCGAGAAGAAAGAAAAGATACTCTGCAGTGAAGAGACAGATTTCTGAAGAAGAAGGTATATCATGGCATGATGTTTGCTATGAGGTGCCTGCTACGGAAACCTAGATGATGTTATGAATCAGTGGATCGTCTTGAGATTTACGTTTTTGGCAGCAAGGCTACTTAGCTGGTTTGCTCCTCTCAATTGCATTTCATTTCATGGGTCATATCGATGTCAATCCCGTAATATTTCAATTTATCTCACGTAGTAACTTCATCATGTATGACTTAAGGGGTTGAAGAATAGCTCACGCAATAATGACATGTCATTCAACATTGATTGATACCCAAAAGTCTAAAAAGCAAACTGAAATCAATAAAGTTGATTCGGTACATCTTGACTTTGTGTTCATCATGATTCAAAGCACAGAATTCGAAGTATAAACCGATCTCCATTATGTTTCACATTCATCAAGTGAGATACTTCGAATAAGAAATCATGTTTAAGAAAAGCTATCTAGCCTTACATTGGTATAGCAATGAAGTTGGTGCTTACAACTCATGTGTCATGGTAGCATCATCTTGTAGTAGGCACTTACTGAACAGAATACACCCCCTGAAAAGTCCTCCATGCCTATCTCGCAATTCTCTCCTCCCCCTCTCCCATCCCAAAATCCTTCAAGAACCTCCCCCAAACAGCCCCTTTTCCACTCTCCCCCACCGCCACACTCCACAAAACTCTCGCAGCACCATCTTCCCATCCAATTGGACATCCATCCCATCCACCATTCCTCTTCCTATTCTCAATCACCTCTTTGGCCGCGCTCAAATACCCAGGATCCACACTATTCATGGCTACTTTTCGATCTCGCCATGCTGCTGCTGCTTCGGTTTCCGTAAGCATATTGAGTGCGGCTTTCGTGAGATTCGTGTGGACGTGATATCCATTTTTGTGGCGGTTAGTGGGTGTAGGCTCAAATACTCCCTCGCGAGCTGAGACGTTGATGATATGGGCTAGTGGCTTGGCGGGTTGACCATTAGTTGCTGGATGTGGACGGGGAGTACCCATGAGAGGAAGAAGTTCGCGCATCAGGATTAGAGGGACGAATGTATTGACTGAATGCGCGGAAATGACGTCTTCATAAGGTATTTCGTACAAGTTTTGAACCCAAGAGGTCTTGGGTTCTTCCATCATTGTTGAGATTGAAGTAGTGTTTTCTGTTCGTCCGATTATTCTGGTTTCTTCGGTGGATATCTCGTTGAGACGCTTTTGTTCTGTATCAAACGCTAGAAGGTTTAAACTCTGAATACCTCCTCTGATTCGAGCATTATAGTTGGTATCAATTAGTAGATTGTCATGGTTATTATCCTCAAGTCGTAGCTGATTCTCCGATTCAATGGCTCGTCTCTCCTCTTTCACCGAGTCTGTCCAAGTTTGAGCTGCATTGTTTATAAGAATGTCAAGTCTTGGTGTATTTTCTCTATTCCAGTTTCTCAGTATCTGCTTAATCCCAGCGACCAAATGAAAGACGTCGTTCGCTGCTCTGAAGTCGGCTCCTAGGATTCTTAACCGCTTGACCCACTTTCCAGAGTCGCTTTCCGCTAGATATCTCACTGCTGCATCTCGTGGGTATCTAGAGGAGACTATTACTTGAGCACCGCATCTGAGCAGACGTAATGCGGTATAGAAGCCCAGGTTGATTCGACCTCCTGTTACCAATGCCGTTTTACCATCCAGATTCAGAGCTTCAGGCAGTGAAAGATTGCTTGATGCGAGATTGAAACCTCCGCAGGGTTTACAAAGAGCGGGGTATTGAGGATGAGGACTCGTGATGAGAAAGTGACAGAGATAGCATTTTCTTTCTTTCCTTTTCCCTCTTGTCGGGTCTTCGCTTGCCGTGGAAAATGGGCTCCGCAGACGCTGGTTTAACACCTGCACTACATTGTTCAATGGTGTTTTCCCATCAATACGAATACCATCCTGACTCTTGACATAGAAATCAAGTACTCTAAGTGTAGTCTCAACATCTTCTATCGAAGGTGGATTCTCAGCAGCATCTCCTAGAGCATCCGGAGGACTTCCATGCCTAGATTGAGGGCTCATTTGACGTAGGTAGGCTTGAATTCCCTGTATTATGCCAGTATACAAAGCTGTTCCTATCGAATGTGCGTACCGAGCCGGCGCATTTTTAGGATACAGCTCTTTCGCTATTTTCTCACCCAAGGGAGATTCGACGTGAGGAAGGTAGAGGGCCAAAAGACTAGGAAGCCCCTGTGTTTGGCATAACTCTTGATCCTGTCGAATTTGTTGTGCTATTGAAGAAGGGGTGTGGTTTTTGATAAAATCCTGGCATGATTCTTCGGTGTTCAACATAGCTACCAGAATAATTCACGGCGAGATATTTTGTGACTGCTTTTTTTGTTTTATCCTTTGAATTACTCCTCGAGCCCTATAGGTGGGGGTTTTTAAGCTTATTTGCGGCGCAGATGATGGGCCATTTCAGGGGCCTAGCGGGCCAAGCCCACTAATGCACCATCGTGCTGAGCCCTGCAAATAAGCAGAAATCCTTCAAATTCGTGAGTCATTTGAATTCTGCACAAAGGACAACAAAACCACAGTATCGCCCTCAAATGTAGTAGTTCTATCCCAAGCCGATAAAATTCTTCCAAGTTCGGTACACAATGGACTCCAATGTTTGGTCGATTCCATGGCCACGCGAACTTCCAGTCGTGGTTCGGTCTTTGCAAAAGTTACCGCGAGAAATCGTCCATCAAGTTTTGAGCGATTTGCCAGTCATTAAGATACTATCAATTCTCTCTTGGAAATTACCATACCTCGATGAATGCGTTCTTTCTCATAGAGTCTATGGACGATTATTCACTTCACAAGGCGAAATCTCGCATGCTTTGAACCATTACCCACTCTACCGCGAGATATGCTGGTTTTATCACTGGCCTCCTGCAGACGTAGACTCTGTGTTTGCAAAGTTACCACAGACGCTCTGGAGTAACCTGATAACTGTGAATCATATGGTCTTTCAAATGAAACGCCTGATCAAAGTTGGCTTGAACATAAACAATCATGATTTCGATCTTCTCGTCAAGTATGGAAGACCTTGTCCACGCAATACAGACATCAGGTTTGCTGGGAATGAATCTTTCCCCAGTTTGAAATATTGCTGGGACTATTGGAATTGGATCAAGCATGCCAAGATGAAGCTCAACAAACGGAAATCCGACCAACTAGAATTCTCAGCACATTTGATTGAGACATATCCACGAATTCTTAAGAGACCGCTTGATCCATCTCAGGGGGCTCCTCGGCCCAACACCACTCATACTGTGGTTATGCTTGAGAGACAAGCGATAAGAACTCTTAAGAACAGAAATTTATCCCATTATTGGGATAGTAATCAAGGCTTTCATAAGTCGGGCAGATATGTGATTGAACTAGTACCATATGATCGATACCTGCGGTTATTACTTGACACATTGGACAAGTATCCACTCGATGTCGAAGTCACTGGTCTTGAAGAAACTCTAGCAAACGTCTCGTTACATAATGGCGGCCAAGAAACGAACCTAGAAGATACCGAGCTGGCCACTATTTCTGAAAGAGATCATATTGATTTTAAGTACCCAGAGAAAATTGCTGCTAGTTTAAGGGTAGTACTGAAAGGCTTGATGTATATATACACAGAGCCGCCATTGACCATACCTCGCATTCAATGGGAATCACTTGGAGATGAAGATTCTTCAGAGAAGTGGCCAAGATTCTTCGTTGATAAAGGAATATACGAACATCTTCACTTCCAATATCCATGTGCAAATAAGAAAATAAAACCTTACGACGAAAGAGAGTATGAATGGCTAGCAGCTTTTGTCGAAGTAGTAACGTGGATAGAGTTGAATATTGGGCCAGTGAAGGAAGATTTTTAAATATTCACTGATTGGGAATCTACATGTTGCTCATGGCAGTCAGTCTAGTAATAAATGTGCTTGGAAGAAGTCATAATTGTGATTTTGGAAAGGTATTCTCGTTAGATTGTCAGATTCATTGAACAATAACCCTGAAAGGACATCGTCACAGGAGAGAGAGCACTTAAAAATTAAACATATGCTGCCTATCATTTTGTCTAATTTCGAAGTTGAACGTTTACCTCATCATGTTATCTCACTAAGCACATGTACGAAAAAAACCCCCAGATATATGGGTATTGTTGATCAGATTGATTCTATTTGATATGATCCAGGAGTTAAGCTCAATATGTACAGAAGAAGTGTTTCTATTCTACCACCTGAAAACCCCTTCAAAAATTGCCGACTCTGTTGGAAAGTAAATCCGACCTGCAAATTGCTGGCAGAATGAATGGTAGACACTATGCCGATTTTGAGAGTTTTGAATTCTTACAGAGCCACTGAAACTTCAGTTCCTAGAAAAGAGATTTCTTTCGCGTTCGTTCTATGCATTTTCAAAGTTCTTGTCCTCTCTTCGTACCTGATGAGATTTTTCGATGGCATCAAATTCCACCCAAAGCCTCCCTGAATGTTATTGAGAGACTGAATTAAAAGGTAGCATTGGCCGTTATAAGGCGGATGACGGAGCCTGAACCGAGATCTCGAACTCTACCACGGGCATTGGACAAGCAGGGTTCTTTTTGTTCTCCCTCTGAAGTGCACTCTGCATTTCTTCGATACAAACTTTCTGTTCCTTTTCACAACCTAATGCGCTCAATATTTCTTGAGGAATCCCTGGTATGGGAGGTGTGAGGATGTATTTCTTCAGATTTGGCATCAACGTGACCGCACTGTGGCCCAAGAATTCTAATCCATCGTGACAATACCAATGTGACATCTTGACGGTTTTAAGTTCATCGTACAGATTATACATCCAAGTTCCAACTGTACGTCCAGAATTCATAACGCGGTAACATAGAAGCTCGTCATCAAAACTCCAATACTGTCCCGAGTACTTTGTGCTACTACAGTCAAAGATGTCCTTATCGGGATTGATGAAAAAAGTTCGAAACAAGCCAACTCGAGCGGTATTAATTTCACCAAAGTGTAGTCGTATTTTCTTGTAATGTTTTTCAGCCTCTTCACGGCTTTCGTGGTTGACAAACAAGACTGATGGTGTCGGAGCACCCAAATCAAAAGTTATATCCGTTGGATGAGTAGTTATTTCTAGTAGGCGCTCCTGCGAACAAGCTAGGCCCCAAATTACTAATCTCAATTCGACGGCGAGCCGAGGAAACGGTGTGAATGTACTGAGAGCGTCTCTTGACATGGAATCCAAGCTTGAACTGGTCTCATTCTCAGGGAACGATTCGAGTGTGCTGACTACTCGCTGTATGTCGGTCGCGAGAGTTGTCTCGCTTTCGTTGATGTATGAATCGGAGTTATTAGTTTCTTGGTGTAGATTGCAGATATCCAATTGCTCAACACCGGAATTTAAGTTATTGAGTGCCCCATCCGTCATTGCATCGGTATTTGACATCGTATTCGGTGACACCTTTCAAGTAAGCTGATACTAAGGTTGGAGATGAAGATATGATACCTGAAAGGGAGATAGATATCGAAACAAAAGGAGATGGGGAGAATGATGCTGTATTCATTTTGAGATTTAAACTGAGGTAATAAAGCAGGTTAAGACATGGGTCAAGAATTCGGTTATCGGAGAGACACAAGCTAATGAAGTTATTCACTTGAACTAACCGTAGTATTCACTCGAGTTCTGGATTTGCACGTCCGTATAGATCGCAATGTAGTCATCATAGCAGACTATACAGAAACTGCTTGGCTGATTCTAGAAGGTGCTATATTTTGGAAGCCTACACATGGAGACAGAACAATGAAATTCTGAATACACTCTAGATCTTGAAACATCGCACCTACAGTCTTTGATTAACCCAGACTACTTAAATGGCCAGTTCTCTATCACCCAGATGATACAACAAACATCCCACACAATCACTTTCGAAGTATCGTACAGCAAGCCTAGGACTACCTTGTCATTTTGAAGATGTCTTACCTAGGACTCACGTCTATCGATCCATTCGGAATACTTTCCACTAGCCAAAAATCTACACCACTCCCTTCTTATGCTCTTAATTCACCTCGCGAAACATCTCAACGAGCTCAGAGATTGAAGGAATGGATTTCCTATCCCTTCACTGTGTTCAACAACCGAGAGGAGTTCGACGAAAAGATCGGAGAAATACTAGTGCAAGGGTCCATGGTAACCATTTGTGAACTCTGGACTGATGCCAGACTATCGACTAGAATACTCGCTTTACAAAGTTTGTCAAGTCTCGGTGAAAGCAAAAGTGCTTTGAAGAATTGGCTGGGACCTGAGAGACGGGAAGTGCGTCGATGTAAAAAGAAGACGGAATGATACTTGTAGTAGAATAACCTCTGGAATATCAACACCTTTGGAAGATACTAAATGTGTGAGAATGTTTCAAGTGATGACATTTCGGTAAAAATATTAGACAATAAACTATAAACATGACCTATCCACTCTAAATGGCTTCCGAAAAAGCGCTGGTATCTTTTAAAACAATGGTATCTAAGCCGAACTCCATCCGCATTAAAACTCCAACACCTAGCGTCACCGTGAACTCCATTCTCAATAGTAAAGCCAATCATCAAGGTAAATAGTTAATAATACAATCAAGAATACAATCCGTAACGATATTTTCTTTTCATATGCCACATCACCACATCTATGCCATGGAATCCTCCGAACGGATCCTCATACTGTGGATTTCTATGTCTGTTGTCCGCTGTATATATTTATCACCATGCATAGGTTGTGGATAAACATGATCAGTCGAACTGTTCGTATCCAAGCTTTGTTTCATATAAGACATTCGACTTTTTCTTCGAGTTGGCAATGAGCTGAGATGACTGTTGTAACTGTTGTCGGGACTGCCGTATGATCCAGGATTCTTGCCGCTGACGTATCGATCCCAGTATGGTTTGAGTGGAGGAATACTTCCACAAACGATAATAACGAAAAGTTCCGAACCGCTCCATACGAGCAAATCGTAAGTTTTCCCTGGTTGTTGTTAGTGATTTGTTGTGTTACTACCGAGATGTATTTGGTAAGCTTACAAGTAAGATCGGAGTGGGCGTTAAGTGATCCCAAAAATGTTGTTTTGACGATGCAGCAAACAGCAGCACTGGTATTGTTAGTGCTTATCTTCTCAAATGAGGGAGAGTAACTTACATAAGTCCAAGGCCCAAAAGTATGGTCAAGTTGACACGCTTCTTCATATCCATGTTGAGATTCATGATGACACTAGCAGGTACAAGCGCGAGTACAATATCTGCGAGGCAATTCTCAGCTAATACAACTCGTTAGCAAGTTTCACTTGGTTGACGTAGATATTGCAATACGAACCTGCAGTAAACATGGCGAATCGAGATTGAACACTAGGATCCCAGCACGTGTGTGGAATACTAGAGTCCCATAATGCTTTAGGCGGGCTGCATTGCACGTAGGTGAAGATACAATCTAGTCCGTTGATCAGAGCAGTGAGCACCATAGCTCCATAGACAAGCCATTTGCGCCAAGCGGTTGTATCACCGCTCATGATTCGAAGAACGAGAAATCCCACCGCAGCTTTTCCAGTGATGAAAGCGAAGACAATGACCACTTGGATTATGTAGTTGAACTTTGCGGCTTTCATTGTTTGCTCTAAATCGAGGTAATATAGATGTCGAAATCCTCCAAGTTTCCATTCGTATGTCATGAGACCGCCATATGTTATAAAAAGACACTATCATGAAGTTAGAACAATATCATATGAGTCTTGAAAGAGATAGACGTACCAAAGTAACAAGCATGACCCAATCATCCCTCCCAAGACCTTTGATCATGATTCTGGCATAAAATCTTGCCATGACAATCACGAAAGCAAACGCAATCTGGGTCAAGACGATTATAGAAGCCGTTATTCCCCTGTCAACGTCTCCACCTGCTGGTACTTCAGTGCCGGGCATATTGACGGAACTGATGTATAGGCTGATGTAAACTCGATATGAAACAATTGAGCGTCAAACAGCAGATCAAACAAACTTAATCAAAAGCAAACCCAACGATCATGATTCATGTTCGATTTTAATGGGATAGTTTATAGTTTATCTATTAACTACTTGAACATCTTTCTTGGTTGAACCCCCGCAATGATATCGATATCCTATAGTAAGCACTGCCATGACCTACAGCCGATCCACTTTTGTACTGGCGTCGCATGGCGACAAGGGTACCAGAAAATCATTTGAAGGATTTTCGCACAATCACTTTCACTGATAAATTCCATTCCTGGAGCCTAGAACCGCGGCAACAAGCGAATTGAAAGGGGGGGTTGCAATTGCTGTGCTGGCAAAACCGATACACGACATGGCATGTCTACTAGCTCTCTGCAGGCGTTGTTCTTTGCGTTGTTCTCTTGGAGGAAAAAAGACATACTTACTGCTTAGACTCGGGCCCAAGATACAATTGACTTTGTACTGGAATATTCCGTGCGCCTCAGCTCAGCCGTTGTTACATTGTCAATAAGACTGAATGCGCACGATTGATTCGATAGGTGACTGCTCGTAAATCTACCTACGTAAAGGAGCTACAAAAGCAAGTATAGATAATATGTGACCGAAAATCCGAAAGAAGAAGCCGAAGCCGAAGAGTGATATCAAGCACGGGGATTGTCCTGTGTTTAGTATCCTGAATTCCTTCCAAAGTCCTGATCGGATTACGTATTCAAGCATAAATATATATCCCTAGAAATTTAGTGACCGTCGTAACGCTGTGGAAATTATTTCTCACTGTCACAGCTCGATCTGACTGTGCAATACTTTGCAAATGCTGCAGTATCACTGGAAATTGCACAAGATTGTGAAAGGATCTTGTTAGGGCTTTGTGCCATGTCCACACATAGCATGAAATTCCGACAATAATGTAACCCTAAAATAGAACTGTACGACTCAGCCAATGTCGTGTGAAAATCCCCTGTTGCCATGCATCGCTTCTGCCTACCCATGCAGCAGGGCTCTCTCATATGGATCAAATCAAGATTCAAACGTGGGGGCTTCCCAGTATGCAAATTGACCAGAATGTCATAGATGGGAGGTTTCGCATATGGCGCGCCTTTTAGATAGTGTCACATCACACTGTGAGATATATAACCTCGTCGGAAATCATGCTAATCAACCTCGCGGGCGCTACAACTTTAGATCACCGAGAAACCCGTGGTCAGTGCGTACTGTCACTTACCGTATTCGTCACTACCCATCAATTTGAATCCGTGCATGAAAGCTTGGACGTGGGCCACCGTTAGACCTATGACAGGCCAGCTCGGCCAGGCGAGCCAGGGTTGTGGTAAAGGTTGCGAATACCCCGCTTAGCAGATGCAAGATGGTTCAAGAACTTGAAGTCTGATAACCAGATTCCTGGGACGTGTAGTAGTTATTGCCTTAAGCATCATGAATGTCTTAGATGGCACACGTTAACTAGCGGTGATGGCACATTGTCGCCGACCAGGAATTTCAAAGATTTGACATCGGCTACGAAGCGCCCAACTTAGAATAGTCTTTAGCGCACGAACGATATGTGGAGACTTATTGAGTGGAATTCGCGGAGATAATATACAGACTATTGTGAAGATTTTGGACGAATGCAATCTCAAAATTAATAAAGAGTCAAATACAATTTGCAATTGACTCCGCTTAGGTAATTTGAGGCCGAGCTATATTCTCATCACACCTTTGACTAGAACCCCTAGATCTGGACCAGGCTTTACGAACCCGAGAGCCTCGGAATTAGACTGGAACCGCCACGATTATGCTATCTCCGAGAGAAGCGGTGTATTTGACGATTTTCTTTGCTTGAAGACCAACAGATGCTAAAAGAGCATGCCATTCTCCTTCGGCTCGCTCAGTTGATGCGAGGACAGTCATCATCACCAAGTCAATTTGGGTTGCATGCCAGTGAGCGCCCGTCTCGGGGATAACCATCTCGTCAATCAAAATGGCCGAATCTGGACCCATTGCATCTTTCAAATGCTTCAAAATGATGCGACATTTCTCATCGGGGTAGTCGTGAAGGATGTTGCGCAGATAGTAGTATTTTGCACCTGAAATGCTTGTCAGTGTTTAACCACAGTTCCACTAGTAGGGTTATAACAGACCTGTGACTGTTTGAGGCGTGAAAAAGTCATGAACTTCGAGCTCCACATCCTTCATTGGAAGCGCATTCTTGATAGAATGATCAAGCTCCTGCAAAATCACGCGACCAGGGACGCTGGGTTTCTCCATTCTCAACTCCAAACACTTATGTCCAAAACCACCGCCGACATCGACAAAGACAGGCTCCTTAGGATTCCAGTCCCTGGTTTCCTCTTCGATCGGGTACTTGGAGAGCCAAGTCGGCATCTCGCCACGTTGACCTACCATAAAGTCGGCAAAGTAGCTGATCAATCTAGGTTGTTCTTGAATCCAGTAGAAGTACGGGATTTCAGTTTTGAAGGCGATCTGAGCAGGTGCACAAGTGTTATCTGTGATGTTCTGATACTTTCTCTCAGCCAAATAGTCAGGCGTAGCTTGTAGTGTAGGGCCAAGTGAATGAAAGCTGTGAATCTCATAGTCAGTGATGGATTTATCAAAAAGTCTTCGAAACCGTGAGAAGGGATCACTGACTAGTGACCAATACCGCCTTTGTAGCCCTTTTGAGCCAAAGCTTCGGTAACCTTGCTTGCCTCAAAAGTGTTTTTGCCAGTCTCTCGAATCATTCGTACAGAGGCAAGATATCGGAGTAACCGAACTAGTTATACTGTGAGAAGGTGTCAAATTCGAAGCTGAGGATCGAACTCACCTAAGAAGGCTGGATCTGACTCGGTTTCTTTTGCTAGCTGCTCAACAGTCATTGGTTCCTTCTTTGCAACCATGATCTCAAAGAGCTTCATATCGCAACCAATCTGAGCGCCTGTCAATTGAAATTGCTAACACAGTTTGAGTTAGCAGAAGTCACGTTTATTATTGTAGTCCGAATCAAAATAGCACATACCAAATACATGATACGCTGCATAGAGTCCCATGGTGTCTCCAATTCAATAGAAAGATCTCTAAGATCGTCGATCATCTTCTTTCGTCCTGCTTCATCAGCGTTTGCAGCGGCGGCCTTCACGTGAGCGATAAGATCATCCATTTTGATGTTAGTATTACAGTTGAAGTTGAAGTTGTTTTAGGTTTGATTGTGTAGTAAAGAGTTTTGCTGGGAAGAATATTTGCAGGCTGTTATATTAGGAAGTTGTTTATGGGGAGATTTCATAAGTACACGAAGATCAAAAGTCATAAGCCAGCCCACTGCTCCTTCTTCAGAATATAAGTGGATGTTATCTGAAAACAACGCATAACTGATACCCACATAATATGCAGCCAGTGAATGTTTGACCGCAGGAACTGCCATAGTACGGCTTTTCCAATCAACAAGACATCAGGGGAAATGGCGCAGCGGGGTTATTATTCGTAGAATTAGTCAAGTAAAGACACCGCCATTAATTCGCCGCACATAAGGAGTCACCCCATCCCTCTTTCGATACTCACTTTTTGTAATACATCACTTGAGACTCTCCTTTTTTGCTACCACGTTTGATTAGTTTCATAATACTATAATACAAGAGTTTGCACCACAATCACAAAGCCCATAGCAATTCCAAATAAGCAGATCATCTATCTAGATACTGCCAAGCGTGGTGATAGTTTCCGATTCGAACTGACATGATTTTCCGTCATCAAATCTGTAAGCAAGATTCTAGATTCGACATTGCCTTTTGAATTCGTTCAAAGGTTCAGGTGTGCACAACATATACGATGCCCGAACTTCAGGATTGCATTATTATGGATGCTCGCAGCAGTGGGTAAGGGCTTCAGCTGAATGAGTAAGCTGCAGGTGACCCATGTCGCACGTGAGTTACACAAGTTTTCAGCCTCCAGGGAGGTACATATATTTGGCTTTTCGATAATACTACCTAGGTACGTTATAATCTACCCCGGAATAGGATTTCTCATTGAAACTCTGTTCTCGTGGTTCGAGCTTGGTACCGGTTCTATAGGTAACAATACACCGAGATTGCCAGGATGAGCAAATCTCTCGACAGGATCGATTGCGAATATAGCGGCAACCTTCGATGCACGACGACCATGAGGTCAATTACCACATGGGAGATGTACAAACATGGTACGCATATGCTTTGAAGAGGATTCGTACCTGCACAACCAGTGCCTCACAGACGGCAAGTGGTAACTCAATAAATGGGACGCAACCCTCCAACCGAGCAATTGCGAGTACTTGATTGCGCAACTTTAGACAGTAGTTGTGAACGTCCACGGGTTGTCTTTGTATTCTCATCCTTAGGCTGACTTGACAAGGCCTGTACACCAGGATCGACAATAGAACCCCCCTGATTTATAGTACTATCCAACATTCTTGCTTCTGATGGATTTGAGTCGTACCATTTGTTGGGCAGAATGGCTGGATCATCCATCTTCGATCTCACAAGAAACATTAAGCTCTGTCGTAAACGTAAAATCAATCAATTTTAGATCAGTAATAAATTCAGAAGAACTAATCACTCCCGTGATCTATGATTTTCGTCAAATCAATCATGTAATGGGTATCGCAAATAGCAAAAGCTTCCCGCCCACATAACGCCGTAGTGTTTCGCCGCGTGGTATTCGTCTCTCTGTGGCAGATGTATCGGATTGATAAACCCACCACCGTTTGCTCGACGACATTTTCCTCGCTTTAAACTAGCCCTTTTTAACCTCGCCCATCCATTTTCCCATTGCTTTGGATCCCTCGTGTGCCGCCTTAAATAATCCGCGTTCCGCCTCGTCCAAACCCCTCAGGAACTCCACGCCTTCTCCCCCGCCTCTGCCATTGCTCTGTCCTACACTTCCACTCCCAGCATGATCGCTGATTTCACCAGCTCTCGTCCTCCAACTCTCCATCAATACGTCGCAAACCTCTTCCTCTTCGAATAACTCCAAGACTCTCACGCCCAATCCATAGAAATTCTGTGCCAAATTACGTAAGTCGACACTCTTAGGGTCGGCTTTCAATGCATTGAGAACGCGGGGCGCAAGACAAGCAGGTAGATCAAGGGTAACGAGAGACTTTTGGGAAGATGGAGAGGAGGAAACGGCAAGTAATTCAGCAAGCCATAGAGGAAGATCGACGCGTGTATGTTTTTTCAAAGGGGTAGCAGCGTTGTTGTCGAGATACCCTAAAGAGGGAACATCAAGCTCAAATGTGCATGGGATTTTCTGACATATGTTAATACAATGAATCTGATTGGAAGGAGGGGTAAATACTTGAGCGTCGGTGAGGATCGCGTCAATATCGTAGTAGGACATTCTTAAAAGCCACAGATCTGCGGCGAATAGCTTAGAGTTCACCTAACCCGCATAATATTATGACTTTTAGTATGCAAAGATATCTTAGGTGAAAAAGTACGCGACGATGAACTTGTTTGATATCGGCACCGTGCCATTATTTGCATTCTCATCGCTTATGTAATCGGATAATGACATAATGATGTTGGAGCTCCAAATATTTACTTCCGGAGCTTCCCCTCTTTGAAAGACGTCCGATTGACATCTGAAAGCAACACCAAACTTCAAACGTTCAAATAAAATCCAAAATGTCCACCACACTTCTTCGCACATCCACTGCTGCTCGTACTGCTCTTAGAGCCAGCTCTTCCAAACGAGCTGCCTCAATGGCAAGCACAAGCTTCATCCGTGGAAAGGCTACTCTTCCAGATCTCCCATGTCAGTTTCTTCCATACCTAAATCAAGCAGCTCCGATATCTCATTACATGTCCTAACTTTGGTTACAGATGACTATGGTGCGCTCGAACCCTCGATCTCCGGTAAGATCATGGAACTTCATCACAAGAACCATCATCAAACCTACGTTAACAGCTTCAACGCTGCGAGCGAGCAAGTCGAGGCCGCTACATCCAAGGGAGATATTGCTGCTGCCATTGCGTTACAACCCCTCATCAACTTCCACGGAGGTGGCCATGTGAACCATAGTTTGTTCTGGGAGAATTTGGCACCAAGCAAGAATGGTGGTGGTGGAGAGCCCACCGGTGCTTTGAAGGTATGAATCGATATTCGCTATGGAAATTTGTAACTTTATTGGAGTCGAAGAGTATCGGCTAACAAGAGCTTCTATAGACTGCCATTGAGACCAGCTACAAAGATTTCTCATCTTTCAAGACAAAATTCAACGCAGCGTTGGCAGGCATCCAAGGAAGTGGATGGGCGTGGTTAGTCAAGGACAATGAAACTGGCCAAGTCCAAATTAGAACATATGCAAACCAGGATCCAGTCGTTGGCAAGTACACTCCATTATTGGGTGTTGATGCTTGGGAGCATGCCTACTATCTTCAATACCAAAACAGAAAGGCAGAGTACTTCGGTGCTATTTGGGATGTAATTAACTGGAAGACTGTGGAAAGCAGATTGAAATGAAGTGGAGACGAGGGAGCCAAACATTAGATACCTTTGTAGTCGTTGAGCGTAAAATGAATATATGATCAGTTCAAGCGTTGTATTGCAGCATTTCTAGGGAAACATTCATCCATAAACACATTTTCACAAGCACATGGTGATTCATAATTAAGGTTGCAATGTTATTAATGTTTCCTTAAAACATCCTTCCTTCATGACCTATTACGCCGCTATCACTACCTACCCTTTCCAGCGGGTATCAAAATGGCAAACAATCATGATCTATCATACATAGCTTCGAAGACAATATTTTCAAATCCAAATTCTAGATATCATCTTTCCAAAAAAGCCTCACAACTCTTCGCGTAACACCTTTCATCCATTCACACTCCTCAAGCCTTCCTTAAACTGGATACCTTCAACTCCGAAGGCAGAAGGTAAGCGTATAAAAATACTAAAACGATAGTCGAAATTATGATCAGAATTTCTTATAAGTATAATGCGATGCTCTCGCTTGTGAGCGGTTAGAGTTGATGCTATTGGTGAAAGAAATGCAACGAGGGCCGGTAAGTTTCGAGGCGTTCAATCGGAGTTTGATATATCTCTTCTTTCAAATCAGAATGCCTGGCTCGCTCTTTTCTTTTCAATGGCATTTGCAACAGGTGCGACGTTTCCAAGGAATTGTCTTACGAATGCCTTGATTTGATGTCTGCTATTTCAAGCTCATCGGGCGGATAACGATTGATGATGGGATGTCAATTGGAGTTCTCCCAGCGTGGTTTCCAGAAAGGTGAGCTCAACTAGTCATTCTCATCCATAGCCTGAATCCAAAACTTTTTTTTGTATCCAAGAAGATTTCTTCCACTACACCAAGCGGAACTAGAAAGCCCTCATACATCCCCATCACGAATGTAAATGCCAATATTTGCCTCCTCGAGGATTCGAGTTGTATCCGAAAAGCTGCATACCGTATGCATCTCATGAGAATTTCTTCAATAAATGAGACAGAGATTGAAGCAATATCGTAGAAATTCTTTCGCGTCCATTGTGTTCCATTTCGAGTAGAAAGTTGTTGCAGAGGAGAAGATTTTACAGCATTCTTTAAAACGATAAGCTCGTAGCTATTACTGTAAAATGAATCTACTCCTTCTGGCGACTTCTTCCGCGTCCTGTAGATCTCTATATAAATGTTAGCCTGAGCTTATGAAGAATCCAATGAGCCTCAAAAGAGGGAGAAAACTCGCGTCATGTGATTTAGAATCATGTGAGTAACTGGTCACATGTTCTTCTGCCATATATCGATTCTCTTCATACAACATGTTTAATGGTGTCCCGTCGAAAGTCAAATCAGAATCGTCGATACTATATGGTAGCCTCCATGCTTCAGCTTGAAGATCGAACTTGGTGTTTTCATCATCGAATGCCGTAACATTTGTGATCAAGAAGTATTGTTTGACTTCAGCAGATGTATTGCTTGCATCGTTGCCCGACATGATGAATTGTTAAAGATATGGAGTAAGTCTCGAGTTTTGATATTGACCTGGGTGAACTTATTTGCAGTAGGCAGTAGATATAAGTTAGAGATAAGGCTGATATGGTTTTATGTTTAGTTAGAGAGGTGTTGGCAGTGTTGAGTTGTTGATTCAAATGTGCAACATTAGACATCAACAGCAAGATAGTTAGAATGCGGCAATACCCAACACTTATATATATACATATCATACATAGAAAACTAGGTATCCGATGATGCCTCTCATATCGGGGAGTTCACCGGACTCTTACTCGCCGGATCGAGAAGGCCAGATGATAATCTTTAAAGTTTAGGTCCGACCCAAAATCTAGGCAATTCCCCGACACAACTTGGATTCGTCAATGCGGGTGTGACCTGACTTGGAATAATGATGGAGATGCATTTACTCGAAAGCTAAATTGGTGGAATATCATGTTCCTGACTTGTCACAACGCGCTGTCGGTTCAGGTTTTGGTAGAGGCTTAGAGGTTGTGCGACGGAAAAGCACCGCCGAAGGTTAGAACATGACTCAGCTTAGCAAAACCACCACCAGCATACCAGGAAACGTTTGCTTTAAGGGCTTGCATATCGTAAGGTATGAGTATATGTGAACTTACCCACCGTGTCCAGGAGAGAGTTTGATCCTTATTCTGATCATGACAGAAATTGTGCACTGATTTTGATCATTCAAGCCCCGTTGATCGTGGTTGAAATTTTTGTTCGAAGCACAAACCAAACAACACCAAGACACAAGTTCACTGGCTGGGGGGAAACACGACTTTTACCCGAAACTCTATCTCTTTTATCTTTCAACATGTGATGATAAGAATCCGAGAGGCCTACCTGATACTCGAGACATGATTCTCGGATTACACCTCCGATTCAATTAACCGACCTGTCTCGACGTTGGGAAACAGGGGACTCAGCAGAGACAGCTGATATTGTGACGATACATGATGACCTTCAGACTACCTTCTCTAACCGCCAAAGCCGCTGAAGTCGAAATACAAATCATTAATTTGTACGAAGGAATCAATATGTACTCCGCCATTATGTTCAACTCGGCAACAGATACATCAACAAAGTCTCCATATGGTCAAATCAACTCCCTTGCTTCCCCTCCTCGCCCTCCATTCGGGCAATAAAACCTCATCGCTTACCCCGCCGCAATATATCGATCTTTTCTTTCTGGGGAAGTCAAATCAATTTCAGCTGCCAATAATACATAGCCTCTGGCAATATCCGATGGTGGTCAGCCTCATGAAGTATACGATACAATTAGAAATATATCCCGCAGATCGCGCGAGATCAGGTTAGTATAACACTTCCCATCAACTATTGAAATTTGGGTCGTGAAACATACGGCTTTTGAAACGGCGATTCATTAGTGTCAGAGTAGTCTCTCATTGCCTAAGATCAAACTTTTTCACAAGTTATCGTTACTATTTGTCTGTTTGGTGCAGTCAAATTCCTCCTTAGGGAAGTCCCTTCGGTCCGTCTCATTATAGCTCAGCCAAGTATAGAAATAACCAATCAACAAAAAGTCATCGCAAGAACAGCGCCTCTTCACATGCACCCCATAAATCGATTTGATTATATTTCCGAAATTTATTTCTGCACTCACACTCTACATGCTTATCGTTGCATTTGCTTGCTTATCTGCATTCTGATTGCGTACATCATTCTTGTGGCAAGACTACGTCTTCATGCCTGTAAAGTTTTCCTGTATCTGCGGCAAACTTTTGTCATCATATTAAGAGGCAAACGATTACCGTCTTCAATGATATCTTTCGTTATCTGAAATTGTCATGCCCGTGGCGTTCGAGTAACGAACATACATGATTCAAACCTCCTTCTTCCCCACTCATGCGATAACGATTACAATGATGATGTTATGAAGAAAGCAAGTGTACGATGCTTGTTCATGGTTCTTCTTAGTATCATAACAAGTTATACATGAATTATGCATATAGGGCTGAGCTAGATTTCAGGTTTAGGCTTTGAGTTCCGCGGCCTTACCGCAAACATCATCTGACTTTCTTGTTTCACCGTTGCTCACGTTCAAGCAATCAAATGTTTGGAATCATTTTCTGACGTTGACTCCGCTTTTCAGAAACTATCACACTACACTGTAGCACTGGGAGTTCATAACTCTTACTTTGGATTCACATGACAACATTGGTTACTAGCCACAAAAAGTGACAACTACGTCATTGTGGTTCTATACAACTTTATTATCATGAACGAGGAGAGCTTGAGTCGAAGATTTTGGTAATGACCTCGGGATACCTAACTTCAAGATCCAAAACGGTGACTCTGTTGGATCTTCTCCATGGCGTTTTTTTCTTTGGTTTTTATGCATTATTTCTGATAGGAAGAATATGTTTTGGTTCACCAAACCTCGTGTTGACTTAAATAGCTAACCCCGTTGAAAGCTTGGGGAAAGCCTCTACCTACTCAATAGAATACACTTACCCTGACTCAGAGCTTTGAAACATGTTTTGGCATTTGCTTCTCCTTCTGGGCTAATCAAATTTTGCTTCCCGCGTTTGTTTCGCAATGGTTCCTGCGTGCTCAACATTAAGCAGGTGGTACAGTTCAACCTTGGGTTCTCTACCGGGAATTTGAATCGCTTCGCAATTGTCTCATGTGCATTGAACCAGTGCACAATTTAGATCTTGTGCGTGTGTAATTGTCTGTGTCTCTCGGGTGGTGTACGCACGGCGAAGTTATGCTAAAGAAATTCGATAGCTATGTCAAATGGAAATCGGCATTCTAGATATACAATCGTACCATTCAACCCCCTATTAATTTCTTTTTTTATTTATAGATTATATAGAGTATAACTCTTGCAATTCTAATTCTTAAAACCTCCAATCGGAATCACTTTTTAGTATTTCCCTGTCTATTTTAAGTCTTCTGCCTCTGTTCAAAGTTTTACCCTCCATTTAAAGTTTTCTCCCCTTCCTTTAACCTTTTTCCGACTCGTCACTATCAATGATCGTCACCACCTGTATTTTGAAAATCACAATAAAAAGTGTCTAGAAAAATTGAAATAGCTGAAAGCTTTGAAGATAGAATGCCACCCTGCATGATACGAGCTGTACAATTGTAGACGATGTTGATCTTGGTATGATTTTCAGATGGCATGATCAGTATCTCCCGGCTGGGAGAGTCATTAGACATTGTTTTTGATCTGGAAGAGAGGTCATCTATGCAGGAGGCTCGATATCTAACATCCTGACCCGGGGATGAGCTCTGAGTTTGCATGTCGTTTAGATTTTGGAAGATATCTTGACTTTTGGAGAGTTGAGCGAAGATTGCTGGTGATTGGTGGGATAGCGCTGATTTCTACTGTGTTAATTATGAATGTGGAAGATGGTGAGATACTGAATATTTGACATTCAAGACTCGTGGGGGGGAAGACTGCCTGAATCGCGAATGTCTGTATGAAGACAAAGATTATGAATGAATCGCATAGAAAACCTCCCCGCAACCCTTTTATTTTCTCCCAAAAGAGGTACAGAGAGTCATAAAGAACAATGATGAAGTGTGAAAAGTATTGATATTCTCTTTCGGTGTATGATCCCTACGATCTACTTTTTCATAATTTCAATCTCAAAATAAGATGATCTGACCACCTTCACCTTGTTCTTGCTACTACTCTGATACTTCGCCTTCATGTTTGTTCTCTCCAATCCCACAATGTTCCTCCACTTGAACAAAATGATGCCCAGTTTCTACGCCGGCTGAACACAGTCCGGAATTTCATATTGGAGCACGTTTTCCTATCCAAAGAGCAGAAGGCAAAGCTCTTGAGTAAGCTAGGGAAGACCGACATCAACAAGATCTTCCTTCTTAACACAAAGCCCCATGAACCATTACATCTTAATATTTAATCCGATAATGAAGATATAGTCGCCATGTTACCGTGCGAACTTGAACAAGAAAAACAATCCGTTTACACTGCCCCGGCAAACGATGAAGATAATGACTCTCTCTCTTACTCTCTGAGGAAAAAATTGAATAGTAGTTTGGAACTTCAGACAGCTTGTGCAAAAAATGATCTCCTCAAAACTTCCCATTCCACCATCCTCACATATCAGAACCACTGGGAAAAGAAAATAGACTCTTCTGAAACGAGTAAACCACTTTCACCTCCTATCATTATTTTTCTACCAGCCAATCCGGTACTTACGAAAACATCACTTCTTGCCATCACCCAACTCAAAAGTCCACCGATTCCGAAGCATCCCAAGCCAATACTCTCGCACATATTACGCTATAGAAAAGTACCCGACAAATAGGACTCGTCAATGATGCAAATGATATCAACAATTGAGAATGGCATTAATTCCACAAGTGGCTGAAATTCCAAAGTTTTCATCCAAAAGTGAGGAGATTAGCGCAATGCTGGCCTAGCTCAGAAGCACAGTATTACCCCGATATCGAGTATCGAACTCGTCATAGCTTGAAGCCACAGGGTACCTTTATGTATACCACTGGGTTACTAATTTTGGTAACAAAAGAAATGAGGGAAATGCCCTAGCATCATTTGCGCCATTAAGCATTAAGAGGGGTGAGCAGTATGATGTGTTCATATGTCAATTATATGAGGCATTTGACATAAAAAAATTGAGATATGCAACACATTGATAATTGTTTCGGCTAGTAGTGGTCGTTATATTGGAATGGGTTAGTGATTGACGTGAAATCAAAATGGTTATCGTTAGTGGCCGGAGATTCCGGCACAGGGAAGAAGAAAAAGGATCTGTCATAATAGGAAATAATTCTTGAACAAAGTGGCATTGAGTAAGTGTAGATACAAAATGAAGAGGAGTTACATGCCTGCGTGCCATTCCTAAATTCCATATCCTAATCGCTCGCCAATATTTACAAATTGTTCCACGCCATTTCCATTAAAGACTAATCGCCTATAATATCATCGTTCGCTTGTTACTGTCTTCATTTCGCTCATGTTGTGATACCCCGTGGTGCCAGACGGTATGATATAACTCAGGCTGAGGCCACAATAGCCTCAACTCCCGCCGGAATAACCCTCGCTCTTCCAACTCCATGAACAAGCACAGCATCTAACCAAATTCTTTCTTTAACTTCTCCGGGTTTCTCTAATCCCCAACCCCTCTCAGGGCCCCACCCCACAACTTTCTTATGTCTTTCTACTACCTCTCGTAATCCATTCATCATATCTCCAGTCCTCTGCACACCAGGGAAGGCATCAAATTCAACAGTTTGTATTCCCTTTACATCCCTGAAGATTCCTTCTAAAAGTTCCTGGCAAAATCCTTCATAAAATCCATCACCCGCTCTGAACCCTTTGAATATAGCGTCGGAAGGGTCGCATTCCACAAATATTTTTAGAACACGAACGGATGTGCAATCAGAAAGTCCAAGTAGAGGTGATACAATCCAACCTCTTGGGGGACTATTCCAGCCTGGACCTAATCGAAGTTCAAGTGTAGTGATAGAGTTGCGATATTGGGCTGGCAGACGCGCGAGTAATGGTTTCTTTGTCTTAAAATAGCGACCTGGATGGACAGGGAAGATACGGAAAGTATAGGTTGAGAAGAAGTGGTGAGATGATTCATTGTAAATTTGTTTGCAGACAGAGAATAGAGAGAGGAGTTTCTGACGATGAATGATGGAAAACGTTGTAGGGTCGAGGTCGATAATTGAAGGGAAAGGGGCGAATATGAGGGCATAAATTTTAGTTCGTAGTTCGGAGGGTAGAGAGAGAAATGGAAATGGTTGTTTGAGTTTGCGAGTGGCGAGAGTGATATCTTCAGCATCAGATGGATATGCTGAGGGGTAGGTAGATGAGTTTGGGGTTGTGGTATTGGAACCAGATACGGGCACGCTTGCTATTGCGCGGCGATTCCGTAGGGTCAAGGTATGATGTCTCATAGACGGCGCCATATCTGTTGTTGTTGTTCAAGTAGGAGTAAACAAGTAGGCAGGATAACCAAATTGTGAAATGGTACTTGTCGTCGATATACTGTAGAGTTTTGGATGTTAGGTTTGTTGAGTTTGAGATGAATGATGGAACCAAGTGGAGAGAATCGCGTGCTAGGAAGGAAATACTGATTCAAAATCACAAGTAAAAAGGTGAATCGCGTGGTATCTCAGATGATAAATAATGGAATAATATTTAAAGCTTCAATTGTACACAAGAAGTATCCTTCTATCAAGACTTGTGCCGAGGATATTCGGATAGATTATGAGGGAGGCCGGAAACACCCTCACAATATGAGTATTTCAATGAGATATGGAATGTTAGGACACCACGGGACTGAAGTTGTAATTGAGTAGCCGGTGCTCTTTCAAGCACCGGCTTAACATCCAATTCTTGAAAGTGTCATATTCGTTCTCCTCAGATTGTTCAACTCTTCGTCCACGGTTATTGTAGGCGCGATGAGTATAATTTCTGTCCACTGAGTGTCAACTTTAAGGAAAAAAGAAAAAAGAAAACTAGAATCCGAAAATCAATTGATGCTTTTATGGTGGGGAGTTTGACGCCAATTGAAGCTAGTATCAATTGGTACTAGCTTCAATAATTCCCGCCCGCATCATTGTAGAAAATTGTATTTTGTTGCTTGTAAGGGAAAACTTAAGGAATCAGGTTATTTTATTAGGCCAAAGGAACTCTGAAGTTTCTCTTTACTGACAAGAACTTCAATAATATTCAATGCGATTTCGCATATAGTCTTTTCTTTATTAAAGTAAGCTGTGTATATTGATCCTTTTCCTTCATAATGTTGTCAAGAGCTATCGGAAGGTCGTTGCAAACGCCAGCTCTTAGAAATAGTTCGACGAATTTCCGAATAACCTCATCAACGTCATGGACTCGGTCGATGGCGAACAATCGCCGCCAGCCTAAAAAGCCTACAGATTATAATAGACCTTCGGGTACACCAACACCATCCGGTCCAGCTGGGGCACAAGCTGCTTTTTCTTCACCAAAATCAGGACTGAGTAGTGATAAATCTGGTAACCCAGACTTCTCCAAGGCGCAGGATGAAGTGAGTAAGGGGGCTTCACCACAGAGGAACACCATACCTCAATCAGAAGGAGGAGGTGCCGGTGTACCAAACCCAGATGCAAGGAAAGGTGAAAGTCCAGACTTCTCTGGCAAGCAAGATGAATTTGAGACGATCGCTGTCGACCCCGCACAAGCTGAATTCGAAAATAAGCCTCTACCAGATCTCACCCAAGGTATTCCTTCAACTTTGGATTTCGAATTGGCAAATAGAAAATCGAAAGCATCGCCATTGAACCTCACAGAAGCGGCAGACCCTGAAGAGGCTCCTAGTGGTGGGGGTAAAGGTCGCGGGGAATTGCCAGCATCTGCGTATGTTTCTTCCTCGGAAAGGAAGAGAAACCAAATGGCCAACTACATGTATCTTGCATTCTTCATATCTGCGATCACTGGTACGGTATACATGGGAAGGAATTGGGAAACAGAGGAAGAGGAAAGACTACATTCGGAAACTGCTCCATCTGGATGGTCACTTACTGGCATGTGGAATCGTGTCAGGGCCCGAACCGGAGACCAACTTGGTCACTACACCGAGCCAGCTTTTACCAAGTTACTCCCCGATCCAAGTCCCATGTTTGAGCGCCCTTATACTTTAGTTCTTAGTATGGAGGATCTTTTAATTCACAGTGAATGGACCAGAGAACATGGTTGGAGACTGGCAAAAAGACCCGGTGTGGATTATTTCTTGAGATATCTAAGTCAATATTACGAGTTGGTCATCTTCACCACTCAACCATCTACTTTAGCAGAGCCAGTTATTCGAAAATTCGATCCATATCACATCGTTACTTGGCCACTTTTCCGAGAGGCAACACTTTATGAAAACGGAGAATATATCAAGGTAAGGTTTTCGTGTCATCCTTCCCGCGACTGTTACTAATTCGATTTAGGATCTTTCATACCTCAACCGAGATCTTTCAAAGGTCATATTAATCGATACTAAAGCACACCACGCAAAGAAGCAACCAGAAAACGCAATAATCCTTAAGCCATGGATGGGTGACGTCCAGGATAAAGAACTTGTTTCTTTGATTCCTTTCCTTGAATATATCCCTACAATGCAATACGCCGATGTACGCAAAGCCTTGAAATCATTTGAAGGAACACATATTCCTACTGAATTCGCCAAACGTGAGGCAATTGCGAGAAAGAAGTTCCAAGAACAACTTGCAGAGGAAAGAAAGAAGCATGGAAAGAGAGGGGGTGGTGTGGGACTACTAGGAAGTGCTTTGGGTATCAAGCCAGGTGGAATGATGGTGTCAGATCCTAACGAACAGAGTCTAGCGGATGCGCTTGCTCAAGGAAAAATGTTGCAAGATTTAGCGAGAGAAAGGGGACAAAAGAACTACGAGGCATTTGACAAGGAAATTCGCGAGAATGGAGCAAAATGGTTGAAGGAAGAAGCCGAGATGGAGGAGAGGGCCAAAGAAGAGGGACTAAAGGCCATGAAGAGTGGAATGACAGGTGGTTGGTGGGGAAGTTCTTCGTCGTAATGGTTGATGAATTAGAGGATTAAAACGGACGAGTGTATATTTTAAATGTATCATGAATGAGGCGTCAAAAGGAATGAAGGACCGACGGCCTCGAATCTCACCTCTGCAAATGCGGCCGAGATTGGATTGTGGTATCTCAGTTATGCTTGAGATGGATGGGTTATGCCATGTAGGATCGGCGATCACGACTCGAATGTTATGATGCATTTAGGTAGCGTAGCATGGAAGCTCAATCTGTACCTATATCTGTATGTACTATAAATGTCTGAATATTCCCACAGACCTTTTGCTTCGTGGTTTACGTTGACGAATTTGTGAAGCTCGATGTTTATTATCGTACGGACTTCTGCATCACTCCGAAGTTACTGAGTGTAGAAATGATTCGTGATTCAATCTCTCTCACAGGATGTGGAGCATCTGAATTCTTTGCCCGTTCCTCTCGAATCTGTTATTGACTCCCTCCTAAGATTGGATGTGTCTAAAAGCAAGGGCTTGGAGTTAAATTGAGATTGTCGACTTAGTGATATTGGAGTTGTGAGGGTATGCTCGAGATAACCCAAACTCCGCACATGAATTCGAGACTTGGACTGGATGTTCCTAGCCATGATCCAACGAATTGACGTGTTGATAGCAACGCTACTCTGAAGTCTCAAGTCATCACTAGGTCCTTTTCAATAAATGTGCGAGGGGTATTAGTTAGCAGGCAATGACAACTATTACTTCGCATTACCTGTCAGACTATTTCGAAAATGGGGTAATCAGTCATGGTTTAAGTGGGACCTAGGAATGAATCGGATTAGAATGGAGGATATAAGAAACCAGATCATGGTATGTATAGATTAGAGATGATGGTTAGCAATGTTGGTGAATTTGTCAATGATGATATATTTCTCAGGCTATCTATCTATCTAGTTTCCTTCCGGGGGGGATATTTGCTATTCATGAGTTTCTAGTTAAGTATCTAGGTAGGTAGCTATGCGAAAAGTAATGCACGCATTCATGAAACTTTCGGCTTTGGGCAGTATTGAAATAAGCGGAAAGACGAGTATCATATGATATTTCTTCTTTTCATGACTTCCTAAATTTTGAACTCTGAATCCTTTGGTACGTACTGCATGATTCTATTTTTCTATAATCGAGATAGAGATTCATTGTCTAGGTATTTCTCAGATGTGCTTGTAGTCTTCATGAATTTTATTGCGAAAAGAAAATCGCCTCGAGTCTAGTTTTTCCTATGCGCTTGTCACATAAGTATTTTTGTAGATGAGAGATATCGAGTAATGAGAACTAGCCTCGTAACAACATAAAAGCAAGTAACTCGCATACGCCTCTCCCCTAAAATCCGCAACTCGTCTCTGCATCACCTCTCTTAAATTTAAATTTCTCAATTCCGATCTTCCATATCCCTAAGCATCTCCATTAAAACTCATCCGATTCCCAATCGCTCTCGCACGCAAACTATCTCTCAATGCTTCGCCCGATCGCGATCGCGATCGCACATGTGAATGTGAATGTGAATGACTCCCCACATTCGTATTCATACCCCCCAATCCCACACTCGAACTCGTATTCGCATGGCTCGTTTGCATACTCTTTCTTCCTCTTCGCTTCTTTCCCATCGCTCCCATGTTTTCCCTGTTCGTCTCCTGCATGAATCTCTCCGCTTCACTTATTTTTCTGCTCACTCCCAAACCGACCCCAGAAGTGGTACTAGCACGACCACCCAATCTCTTCATCTCATCCGGTACATCCTGCCATCTCAGAACAACTCTACATCTTCCCCGACCCATACACCTCTTGACCCTCTCCCAACGAATCCTATCCCGTGTGATTCCTCGATAAAATTCACACCACCAAATCCCCTCGTTGGGAGACACCTCCTCGCTCACATCCACTCCACTCTCATCCACCATCATATCACCATACGTGCGTAATTCCTCACCCGTCACTCCTGCCGCCCTTGCATACTTCCTTACTTCCTGCTGGAGCAATCCCGGATTGCGGGATACCTGTGGCGGAAACTCGAGATAGGGATCATTGGGATCGTAGGGGCGGGGCACTTCGACGGAGAGAAAATCCGCAGTGGGCGCGGTGTTGGGAAAGGGATTTTCGGGCTGGGGAAAGAGCGTTCGGGTGGAAAATTCAAAGATGGGTGTTCCTTGGAAGGAGAAATCGTAGTCTTGACGTTTGGCGATCTTTTTGGTGGGGAGCCCGTGTTGGGCGTGCGAGAAGGTGGATTCGAGGAGGGAGGGGGGGAGTGTGGTGTCGGGTTGGATGGGGTAGGTTGTTATGTTTGAGAGGGGGACGGCGATACAGAGCCAGGTTGTGGGGGTTGGTGAGGGGAAGTTGGGAGGTGTGGCAGTGGAGGTAGAGGTGGAGTGAAGGGCTGGGGAGGGTGATGTGGCGGTCACGAGGGGGCGTTGGATGAATATTGAGAGCCAGGGATGGAGAGTACCGGTTATATCGGGTCTGTAGAGAGGTGTTAGTTATATCAACAGAGAATTTCTGTTGCCGTTGTTGTTGTTGTTGTTCGAATGATAGATAGGAAGGGGGAAGGGTAATAAGGCGAGGAAAAGGAATGACAGCAAAAGACCGCATAAATGGTCAAAGGAAAGTATAATAGAAAAGGATTACAATCGACAAAAAGAAATAAAAGGACAGCAACTTCGCCATCCCATCCTCCCAAGCCAAGAGTCAAGAGTCAAGAGTCAAGAGTCAAGTTACATAACCACAACCAAAACTCCACCACCGCCGCACTGCAGCACTCCTCCTCACACCACTCCCAATTGCCCACAACAACAGCAAAATCAACAACCCCAACTTCGCAGCCAAAAGCTCCAAAAGACAAGAAAGGAAAAAAAAAACTTACAAACCCAACTCCACAACCTCAACCCTCTCACAACTCGAGATTCCATCCACGCCAAAATGCACCAATAACTGATTTCTAAACTCGCCCGTTCGCACATCCGGTGTGAAATCATGGAAAGATATACTTCTACATTCCCTCTTCACAGAACCGGTCATGGAAGCGCGGGAGAGAAGATATTCGCGGAGTCCTTCGCCGGTGTAGGGGTTGACTGAGGGAGGGAAGAAGGGCGTTTGTGTTTGTGTTGGGGATTCGTAGGGCGCATTGGGAGTGGTTTTTTGTGGTGTTGTTTGTTGGTGGGGAGAAGATGAATGAGGAGTAGATGGGGTATGGGAGGAGGAGCGAAGGGTGTTGAAGGAAGCGTGGATATCTTGTAGATATTGTGCCGTAGGACTTGTATTATGTGCTTCGTTTGCGTTTGCGTTTGCGTTCGTGTTCATATCCCTATGCGTGCTCATACTTTCCCCATTATTTCCAATAATCTCTCCACTCATAACACCCTCATCTCTCGCAAAATCCTCTCCATCTCCACTTTCATCTCCAGCTCCAGCTCCCCTCATAACCTCCTCTCTTCTCTCCAAATCCTTCAGTCCCAAATCCACCAACACCCCATCCCTCCCCACAACCAGATTACTCGCATCATGCTTTCCCGTCCCCATCAGCAAATCAAACGGTAAATCATTTCTCACACCCACCACCGCCTGGAGTCTTCGACTCGCAGCTTGAACAAACGGCGCGCGATCATCTTGATGTTTGTTCAATATATGAGTCGCATTTCTTTGATTGACAGCTGCGTGATTAACGTGAGGAATTTGTGGATGGGGTCCTTGTGCAATATATTGTGCAGTAAGCTGATCGAGAATAGGTGAGTGAGGCTCTAGACGGCATGGGACGGATGGAGAAGGTAGATCGGTAGGGAATACGGTGGTTTCAGAGGTGGATGTTGATGAGTGTGGTATTTGAGGTGAGGTTGAGGAAATAGCGTGATATGAATATGAAGATGCGCGCGGAGGTTCCATATTTTCTTGTTCTGACTGCGAATTATGTTGTGCAGTTCCGGATTCAGCTTCGTTGAAATCAACGGATTGAGGTGTATCAACTGGTAAAGTGATTGGAGAATATGATGATGCACTAGGTGTGTCCATTTCCCCTTGATGCCATTCGGCATATGCTTGTTCCATTTTTCTTTTTGTTCCGATGGAAGGCGGAGTGGTTGGATTATTTCGATCAATAGGATTGTGATGATATTTCCACTGGGGTAAAGGTAGAGGTAAAGGTGAAGAAGCACGTGCGCGCGCTGGTGATGAAGAACGATTTGGTGTAGAATCAAAATCAGATTCGCTATCGTCGGTATCGAGGGTACTGTCGGAGTCTGAAGGCGTAGCAAAGCGATCACTCAGATCGGTCATGGATTTTCTCGGGTTATAAATGTAACCTGCTTGCTTTGCCGTAAGGGTGAAATCCCAACGACCTGTTGCTGGAATTGGTTTTGCGACGGTCTCGGTAATAAGTTCTGGAATTGGTGATGGTGGTGTAAGTGCTCTTCTCTTTGAGCTTGGTGTATCAGAGAAATCGGATTCGGATTCGGATTCGAAAGGTGAAGCGAGTGGGCTAGCTACCACTGGTTCTGCAACCGATGATGACACGGTTACTGGAGAAGCTGCCGTTGTAATCTCCTCTTCTCTAATACTCGGTGTATCCGCAGAATCAAAGTCTGAATCCTCGTCGTCTGCGTCTGTTGCCTTTTCTTCAAAATCAATATTGCTGGCCAGGTCGTACTTCGCCTTCTTTCCTGGTCTCTCGTCTGCAGTTCCTTCTGCTCGTCTCTTACCAGGCCAAACACCAGAATTCGCTGAATGTAAAGAAGTAGGAGAATCTTTCATCAATGATGGAAGAAGATATGGTGCGGAAGATGGTTTTGATGGGAAGGAAGTGCAGGAGTTGTGGAGGTTAAGGCGGTGGAGGATATGAGGTGGGAGAGGGAATTTTCTTCCAGAATTTCCAACTGGTTTCTTTGGAGTGAATAATTCTTGTTTTTCTAGAAAGAATGTAATTGTCAGTAAAGGTTTGGAAAAGGAAGAACTATGAACAAGAAAGAAGGAAGTCTGGTTCTTCCAAGCTTGATCGAAAGGAGGATATTAAACTGCCATCTTTCTCACCACTACAGACTGGATACTCCAGAATATTGGGTCAAGAAGGACAATAAACTATCATTGTACCTGTTACCATCGAAGAGAATCACCAGATTATTTCTCCCAAAGAAACATCATCACCATCTCCATAATTTCCACAATCTCACTATGGACACGATAAGGGAGGGGACTTACCAATATTTGCTTTGCCAAATTTCCAATGTGGTCTAAGACCAGGAAGTAGGAACAAGACCATTTTCGAAATAAATGAATTGAAAATTGCAATTCGAATGGTGTTGTTGTTGTTGTTGTTGTTGTTATCGTTGCTGTAAGAAAGAAAAATCACACGAAGTCCTATTCACAATTTGTTAAACGCAAGATATCATCAATCATCCGCAACTTCTATCGTGCGCACTCAATCTCTCTATCAACCAATCGATAATCACACGCGTGCAAACTTCCCAACCTCCTGAATTGAAACTCCAACGATAGTGAATATTTTATCCTTCAAAGTGAACAAAATACATTATTGGCTACTCATTCTTCCCTCCCTCGGAAATTTCTCGCTTAATTTTTGTTAAAAAGTGCAGCAACGCAATCGCAAGTAAAGTGAATATCAAGAATGAGATATCCCAATCCCGTGAGGACAGAAATAAGAGTGCATGATGATAGTTGGATAAATGCAGATGACAGAGATAAGAAGATGAATCAGAGATTCAGCTAAATACCAAGGAGTCCCGTCTTCGCTGGATATCTCTTACAGATAGATACTACCTATGGGAAGAGATATATGTCAAGCACAGCACTACTACACTTCCCCTAGAAGGTAAAAAAGAAAAAAGAAAAACAGAAACATCAAATCAAATCAATGAATATAATCAATGAATTTATCCAAGTTACAAGATCTTCTTTGAATCTTTAAATCTTCAATCAAGAAATACAAGAATCATCTCTATCTCCTGATAAATGCCCAAGCACAAATAACCTTACCTCTTTCTCAAACTTCTATATATCATCTAATCATACACCCAACACGGAATGAAGTCTTATACTAACAAGAGATGAAAAGAGAATTGTGCACGACGAATGAATAATCCTACGTCGTCTCATTCTCCCTTTCATACTCCTACCATGTCACCTTACACTTCCTTCTCCCCTTCTCTCCTTCTTCACATCTTCACACACCCTCCCCATCCATCCATCCCATCCCATCTGGAAACCATCCCATAATAAAACCACACAGCAACTACCTATAATTTCCATTCACTCATCGATCTATCTAAAGACGTTAATCTTGTAATCTTGCATCCAGCACAAAGACTCTTCAAGATATGTGCACACTATCCTTGCATCCCCTTAAAGTACACCACTTGCTCTTGACTTGTTCCTCGCTTGTTGACAAACACTTGTCAACATCACATACCGCCGATGCATCCACATCCTTCACAATCTGCCAACAAATAAATTCTTGTAGTTTAATTTCATTATTAAGTATCTATTAAAGTTGATCTAAAGTAACATATATTGATCAACTCATTCATGCTTTTTATATGCACAGGATACAATGACCTGTATATCCCATATCAGAAGAAGAAAGTAACCCTATTGCGTCCATAATGACACAATGCAAATCCAACGCCGCGCTTTCATTTATCATAACGCGCATATGTACCGAATTAGTGTGAAAGGATTTCCTCCACGCATCATAATCGTTTATACATATCAAGCCATCAAGGCCGAGAAAAGAAGATTTTTTGAAGGGTATCGAGAGTCTATAGCCAGTACATGAAACCGAACATAACTGCGGCCAATCCTACACTCATGCCAGTGATTTCCTTACCACCGGATGCGCTACCCTTTGTTGAGGTTGCAGATGCAGCTGATCCAGTTGCGCTTCCGGTAGAGGATGCTGATCCAGAAGTTGTTGTGGCAGTGCCAGTTGCTTCCTTCTGGCCAATAGATGGCAATTTTACATCACCATCGACCAACCAGCCTCCGGAGGTTGATGCAGGGCAAGCAGGTGGTGTGAGAGTTGGGGAATAAGCAGAGCTTGCAACACCAGTTGGAGTCAGAGTTGACCACTGACTTTGGAGATTGGCGAAATCTGGAGAAACAGGGGTTGGAGTTCCGCCGCGAGAAAATCCACCTGCAACATTTGTTGCGACAGCAGTAGCTGCAACGGTTGGTCCATAACTGATCAATCCATAATCATTGGCCTCTTCGATCCATTCGTAAATAATTGCGCCAGACCATTGATCGTCCATCTCCGAACCGAGAATTGCTGCTTGATCCTGGAATGTCCTGGGTTTGACTGTGTTGCATCCGGTCTCTGAAAAGAAAATAGGAATATTATAACCCTCAGCGTAAGTATTGAGGGTCTTGTAACCAGAAGTAGAGAAATCACTATCGCCGCACCATTCGTATGCATTCAAACCGAAGAAATCGATAGCCTCGGAAGTGTTGGTGCCGCAAGCAAGATAATTTTGAAGCATAGGACGTAATTCTGCAATATCTGCCGCAGAGTAGCCAACGGGAATTTCACGATATCCTTTCGTATTTCTGTATGCCTTCATATCCCTAGCAGCGGCTTTGATAAATGGTGCCGCCAAAGATTGGTTGTTCATAGCAATAACCTCATTTCCTACAAAGAACCCAAGGGTGTTATCGAATTTGGCGAACGCATCCATTACTTTGCTAAATGCGGTATATTGACTTTCGTTCCAGGTCGCATCAGTCTGTTAAAGAGGTTAGTCATGTTTTTCTCTTTCTTTTTCATATCATGATGTATGACATACTGGAGTGATTGCGGTATTGAAAGTATCCAAATCCAAGAAAAGGTAGACACCGGCATCTGCGAAAGCACTCATGCACCCAGAGTGATCTCCTGAAGGGTCAACGTGGTAAACGCGAATGGCGTTTGCGCCCAAAGTTTTCATCAAAGAGGCATCCAGTTGGCATTGGTTAGTGTCGATTAAAGGATCAGCTTCGGTCAACTGGTATGCGACGCCTAGAAATATTGTCAGCCAAGAATCCAAGAATAAGATACATACAAACCTTACCTTTGATAAAGAATTGATCGCCATCACTTGTAAAGAATTTCGAGCCGGTTACAGAGATTGTAGCAATGGCGTTAACGGTAGTGATAGCTAGACTGGCAATCAAGCCAGCTCTGGCGATGGACTTTGAAAACATGATGCAAATAGTAGATATTATTGTATGTACAAAGATCGAAATGGCGAGTGGTAAAAGAACGAAAGTCAACGCGATGTTGAAATTGGGGATACTGCGGACCAGGTAGTTGAAGAAAAGATTGTAGGCTGGTCAAATGTGGATATGGAAGCTGAAAGGAGGGAGGTAAATAGCAACTGATGGGGAAGCTTCTTTTCTTTAGATGGATTGCATCCACAACACGTTCCAAGGTTTCTCTGGCTCTTCTCCGTCTCCTTGCTAATGTTTAGGTTAAGATGGTAACGACCGACTAGTTTGGGGTGCGGGATGAAGATTGAGGTGGAGATCCAAACGTTGACTAAGTCTCAAATCGAAATGGGGGGATTTCGGAATGTAGAAAGAAGTCTAGATCGTTCCTGCGTTTTATGAAAAGAAGCACAATTATGTAGTCAGGAGGTGGAGCGAGTGAGCGATAAAGAGGCACGAGTATGAGTACTGGGTATGTAGTATGTACTGCGTGAGTACGACTTGGTTATCGGCAAGAGTGTATTTGTTGTATATAAGAACGAGAGTCGAAAGTCAAGAGTCGAGAGTTAATAGTCAAGAGTCAAGAGTCAACAATGAAGTAGGATAAACAACAACTAGAGGAAAGCGACAGAATGAGGATAACAATCCACGAAAGTTGGTTGTGAAAGATAGATAACCTTGGTTGAAGGAAGCTAGGTTGCTTGAAGATGTGAAGTGAGTGATATTGGGGATACCGGTATGCAAGAGCAAGGAGGAAGATTGTGAATCCATCATCTTGGAGTTTAGCGTCGGTCATTTTTTTTCTCTTTGGCACGGCGCACATACACCGAATTAAGGAAAAATCAAGGTTTTGGTCAAATCCCGTGTTGATTTGCACCAATCATCAAAGGATGTTATGATTAAATAATTCCCATCTTGTTATTTCTTCCTCTCTTCGTCCCGTGATTGGTCAATCAATGTGTAAACATTATTTCATTGTGCAGTTATTGTCTAGCTACGGACCTACGGTCCCTAAGTGATTACCTACCTCCCTCCCTACCTGGTGATTCCCTAGTCATTATCCAGGTCGCAATCCACTCCTCTGCATCACATTTGCATTAAGATGAACGGCGCAGGAAATTGAAAAAGCTTCGATTCCCCCTGGTGAACTTTTTACCGTGAGCTATCGTCTATGTTACCTACCTAGGTATGTACAATGTAGTATGTAGTCTTACTCGTGCTTACTTCGTAGGTAGAAAGGCTGGCTTGAGGCATTTCCTTGGAAGCCTCTTATCGTAGTGCGTGTAGCTGACATAACTCCGATATCGATCGATCACTTCATTGGTCACATGGTAAATAGAAAGGAGATTTTTATGGATAACCCAGCTACATAATTGAGGATCTATCCCGAGAATGGTTTAGCCTGTTTTGATGTTTCATTACCTACTCTCTCTCTCTCTCTCACACCGAGATCAACCTGGGAAGCGTCTGTTAATTGTTCGCACTCACTCACAAATTTCACAAACTTTACCACTCCAAACGATGGTTCACTGGGATGAAACCAAGACCTGAGTACATGTTGTCGAACTTCATCAAGCACATACCTATATTGGTTTGAAATTGAGATGAAACTCATCAAGCTGCTACTACTATACTACCGAGTATCTAGCAATAACTCTTTGACTCCATACGATCCATCCAACTCGTTCCAAAGTCTTTTTCGTCTCATGTTCCCCGGCAATTATCATCACATTTGTTGGGGGGTTGACTCTTGGCCAACTGATCCCTCAGGAATACTAATCCTCGACAGAGTCAGCTCAATCTTCATGTTTAAGCGCTGTTTTCACATGGTCAACTCCCGCCATTTTTTCATTTGTTTTCATTCGGCCAACACTCCTGCTGATTTCGGGCGCTATTATAGTGCATCCATCTACGTGGAAACTGAAATGGGCGTCTCAAGCCATTTTAGCTGCGGCTCCTTAGTTGCTGCGCTATGCAAAGGAGTCTCGCAGCGCTATATCGAACGCTAGAAGATGACCGGAAAAATGATTGTTAGTGCATCGTTCGTTGTTCACTGCGCATATGGCGCTGGATTTTGCCCCCAATTTTTTTTAACGTCGTTTAGAACAAGCTGCAGATTTTCTCGTGGCGGTACCTCTATTCCAAATTATGTAGACCACCCACATTCATTGAAGATCATATTTCTAATAAGCAAGATTCATGTTGAATTCCGCATGTTCCCTGTACGGTATACCCGAACAATTTTTTGAGGATTGGGATCATCATTTCTCTAACTTGTCGTTTGTACATTCTTTGTGGTAGACATCCAAAGTGGATGGGCTTTTCCTTATTACTATGCCTCGCCAGCTTGAGATTAAATCCTTTGGAGATCGTTTTGTGGTTCTCATAACGCTCCGCACTTTTCGCACCTTCGGATGACGCTGAGGAAGTTTACACAACCTGAAGTCAATGAAAATGTAGGGAAGGACCATCTGGATGATGCGATAGATGTGATGCCAGATTACGCATTTTTACAGAATTATTGCTGTATGATAATTTAACATTCGTTAATGGCATTCACAAATCCAATTTGACACGCCGGTCCAGTACTGTCAATATTGTACCGGAGACTCACACCTGGAACCAAAGCTCTGTGCCCAATTTTGAGTGGTAAAGATTTTCATGTACGACATGGTAATCTGTCGCGATCTAGCTATGTACAATCTCATATTCGGAACATGGAAATGACAGGTCGGGCTCAAATCTAACAAGACAAACATGTTGTCGAAGCGATACACAAGATTCACCACAGCTTAGGGTTGTCAAATATCTACTGCTCACTTCTGACCATAGTTGTCGCATGAACACAATTCGTTAAGAAATCTTCACTGCGTACTGTGTATAATGCCTATTCATGTTCAGTAGTCTGGATCAGCAATTTTGTTCTCCGTTTTTGATTGGAACGTCGTCTTGACCATTGCCATTTCTAGCATACTTGTTCTGTAACTCATTTAGCTATGTAGTTCTAATTGAATCTATGTCCATTTTTTGCGTTATATCGTTATGTACATGTCTCTACCAAAGAGAGCAATTTTGTTGAAGTGTCTATTGCATATAATGAGGACCTTTTGATGTTATAGTTGCGGAAATTTTCTCATCTATTTCTCCCTCAAATGTTCGTCCATCCCAAATTTTACATGCATCGCTTTATTCAATGATCTTACCATTCTCCCTCTTTCCGTCTTCTTTCTCCTTCACATCTCCCTCTCTGGACCATCTCAAGCTTCCCACTCCCACCTTCTCTCCCCTCAACCAACCCTCTCTCTGAGCTTTCTCCCATATTTCGTCGTCCCCATTACTCTTCAAGTTTTCTAACAGCACGCTCAATGCTCCCCACTTCCCTTCGTGGATCGCCTCCACCCGATCCGTAATCCCTTCATCTACAAATCCACACTTTTCAAAAACTCTTTTACTCGCTTTATTGAACTCTAAATATTCACCCGTCAAGAAACTCAAATTCATATATGGGATGAAAAGTTCCGAAATGAGGGTTTGCAGAACAACAGGCATGATGGCGCGGCCGTGGTGAGAGGGGAGGAGCCAGACTGGAGACAAGGTTAGTGGGGTCGGGGAAGTCGTGGAAGAAGAATGTGATTTGGGAGTGGAAGTAAGAATCGTGAAGGACTTATGGAATCGATATGACTGGACAACTATTTTCGCTTGAAGATAGATCCCAGTGAGGAGAAGACTTTGGTACTACCAAATGGACCAGACCGGCGGCATGGGGCTATGAGCCGAGCAGTATTTCTCGCCGTAGACTTATGAAATCCTAATTCATAGGCCAACTTGCATGGTTATCACCATCAAGCATAACCATTCTTTTTATAAAGTTCGCTTCCAAAAAGAAAAGACAAAAAAGCATCAACATACAACCAATCTCCCACTCAATCCCCGGATCTCCCGTCTTTCTATCCGCATTCTCCTTTGCCAACTTCTTCCTCTCTTCCTCATCTGCCGTCGTCACAAAGCCCCTCCTCCTAATATCTATCTGCCCAATAAACTCCTCTATCCTCTCTCCCTTCTCCCCCACCCTCACTTCTCTAATACTCGGGAATGGAATCGCACCCACCCATTTCTGCACCGGTGACCCATCTTCCTGTGCACTCTTCGCATCCCATAGCTCCGCAGCCGCAAGCCGAGAATTCTTATCCAGCACCTCGTTAAAGAAAGAATCGAAATTTTCCTGTGTGTAGGGAAACGGAGGACCAGTCAGATGAAGATAGACGGCGGCATCAGTAAAGGCGATGATGGAGGTTTTTGCATCGGAGGTGCGGGGACGTGTGAGGATTAGATTTTGGTGGAGGGGATGGGCGGAGTTGAGTGTGAGGGTGGGGAAGAGGGGATCATGTTGGATGGGCATTTTGAGGGGTTTTGATGGTAGAAATGAATAACAAGAATAGAAGAAGATTATTCGAAAGATGTGATGAAACTTGCGAGGAAAAATAAATGAGGAATAAGAGAGGCTAGAGTTTAATTATAT